>JABFQC010000030.1:0-47610 GCA_022817085.1 Psilanteris sp. ZL-2020
ACGCAACGCCGTATAATTACACAATTAGCCGACGGGACATTAGCGCGCCGCCGACTACTTGGCGCGGATTTTGATTTATCGCGCTCGATAGCACGCGTACGCGACCGATAACGCCGATTCCCGCTTTGCGAAGCTACGAACACGGCCTCGCTTTTCGTCCTTAACCTTGAGCCAGTTCCCGCGACGAATCAATCCTAATCTCTTGGTGGCAACAAGTATGGCGTCCCACACGAGTAGCTTCTCGGAATAGAAAAAAAAAAAAAAAATAAAATAAAATACTTTCCATCATTAGCATGATTACACAAAGCGACGATCACACGCCAGATACTAGATGACGTTATATATCTGGTTCCACGCATCTCGTTCAGCTGCTGTCCGGTATAAAGTCGATGTTGCGAGATTGCAACGAGATGCGGGCATTGATTTATTTGAGGGGCCCGCCAGACATCCGGCTCGGGCTTTTGTGCCGCTGAACGAGCCGAGGAAAGCGTTTCTCGGGAAAATGCTGCGCGGCCCGTAATGCGTTCCGGATCTGTCATTAGTTAGCCGCTATCTCGTCGAATCCCGGCGTTGAATTTGGATGGAAAACAGCGCGGCCGGACTGGGTCACAGGCGTCGGATTCCTTTTCGTGGAGCAGACGCCTCGTGGGTATGCGCAAACACCGTGGCGACGGGCGATGATTTGTTAATACACCCCTCCCTACATAAATTAAGGTCATTACTACCGCTTGGCGACACAGAATTCGAGCGAGTGTCCGCGCCGCGTACCGCAGGCCGCGCTGCGTGTATTAATGACTCGATGATGGCACCAGCGCCGCGCGCAATCTTGAATCGCGCGGTCAATCAGTTTGACGAAACCAATATGCCTGTCAGTGATTGCGCGCAAAGGCAAGCAATGGCGCGAGTGGCTCGGATGTTGGTGATCGCGTGTCGCGCAAGCGACCGTTACGTGATCCCGAAGCAATTTAATAACAAAACATTGAACCGACGCGTCTCAAGGTCAAACCCGCTTGGCACAGTCAATGTCGCCGGTTGTTTGCGCCTCGCCCTTGACCTTGCGTCCACGTTTGTTTGTTTTGTTTTGCACCGGGTTTTGTTATTGGTGTTGTTGTTTTGGCAGTGTCCTTGACGTGCGATTTTGTTTTGTTTTACAGAGGCCTCCGTCGTCTTCGCTTTCTTATCCAGGAGCGGGTGGTAACGACGATGCCCGTAGCCCTGGCAGTGGAGGTACTCCCGGACCCCTCAGTCAACAAGCCCCGTCAAGTTTGGACTCCTCCGACCCAGGTAAGCCGAAACACCCAGTACATCGTTTTGCAGAAGGAATCACCGAAATTCGCGTAACCCTTTGTCTCGTTGAATTGCGCGCTTTTTCATTTGACGCGAATATTGTTTTTGCGCGCGCTATATCTCATCATGACGAATTGCCGCGGGTCATTGCGCGCCCGCGATTTGTTTTTGTTTCACTCTCCCTCTCACTCTCGCTCTCGCGTTCCTTTTTTTTATCGTTCATTAATTTCGAGTTATAAAAAAGCATTAACGCAACGCGCGCGCGCGAGCGCACGTTTCATCGAAATCCAAACTCGACTGCAATCCAAAGCTTAAAAATGTCATAAAACTTTTTCTCGGCAAACTATAATTACAGTTTTAATAAGCAATAAATGTTAAGTCGCCGAGGACATTATTGTTTTTTTTTTAACCCGCGTTCTCGTTGTAAAGCGGACCAAGCGTTCATTTCCTTGTCCCTCTCGTTTTACGGCCCTGTTGTCGAAATCTTTTAACTCGGTCGATGGCCTCGCAGTTACGACGACAAGAAGTTTCGGGTCGATACGGTGGATATATGAGTGTATTTTTTTTTTCTGCCCGTCTTTTTGCATTTGCCCCTCCCTCTTCTTGCCCCCGTCCTCGTCTATTTTTCTCTTTTTCCGCGACCCTCGGCAGGTTTGTTTATTAACGACATAGCTTCGGTCGCGGCCGATCGTTCGGCTCGCAATCGCACCGCAGCGCTTCTCGCAGCCGGGAGCACGAATTTGACAACCCGTAGCGCTACTGTCGAAGTTAATGACCGAACTGTCGACGCGCCACGGCTCCGATTCTTTTTCGCACCCATTGTCTCGGCGCGTTAATTACGCTCTCGATTCATATTCGGAAGCGCGCCGCCGTCGAACAAACGGCACGCCGCGTACTCGTTATGTGAAAATGCAAACGTCAATTAGCCAACGCCGGGGAACGATCCGCGCGCGATAATCCGCGCCGCGGTCCCGGTCAATTGGCCGTGGCGTCGGGGCTCATCGAGTCGATGATCGTGTTTCCCGTCGCGACGGTTATTTTTGCATAAATTTTTGCCCGTCGAACAAAAATAGCGCGCCGAGTTTCCAGAATGATACGCGGGCACGCCAGCGCCCGGGCGCTCGTCGTCAGTCACCGGAGGGAATACAAGTTCACGACACCATCCCATAAAGATTCATTAAGGTCCGCCGTCTGTACGCGCTGTCGTGCCAACATTGTAAAAGCCTCGGAGTTCGCGCGCGTCCGCTCGCACGAGAGATAAAACGTCTGATCAATAATCATCGCGCACAACTCGCGCCACAATGGTTCGCGTGAGCGCGCAAGACAAAAAAGAAACAAAATATGAAAGTACAAAAACGAAACGGACACGGAACAGCAAGAAAGACGAAAGGAGAAACGTTGACAGAAGTGGCGCGCAAAGGAACGCCGGAATCAATTATTTATCGACGCGGCGATCGACCGGCAATTATTTAATTACGAGCGCGGGTGTGCGCGCGCGCGCGCCCGAGCGGCCGGTGCGTTCGGTCAATTCGATCGTCGGCGGCCGGCATTCCTCGCAATTGCTCGGCATTCGAAAATTCAAACGCGAACAACAAAATCAAGGGCTCGATCGTGCGTCGAGGCTAATGCCCACCGAGATAAATCCATCAATTTCTGACAAATATCAAGAGCCGAGGCCAAAGATCGAAACCGATTCCTGGAAATGTTCGGAGATTATAGCGCGCGACGGAAGGAGGAGAGGCTTCAATCGAACGAGAGATAGAAATAACGAAGCCGTTTCAATGTAACAACTTGTATTTGTTATCGCGCGCTTTTTTCCCCGCGCGTCATCCGTTTCTTTTTACGTCGTTCGATTTTTCTTTTCCAATAGCGAGTCTCTCGTCGTCGTCTTTTCCGTTGCAACGCGTGGTCCCCCTCGCCGGGGCCTTCGCGTTTACCTTGTTTCGATTCTTACGGTGCGTGTTTGTTTGTATATATATATATAGATATAGATACATATACACGCGCAGATGAATAAATGAATCATCCGTTCGGCAGCTTTGTTTCGTTGGTTTTGGTCGTCTCGTGGCGGGAAAAGCGAGCGCAATTATGTGGACGAGGAGTTAATGCGTCCTTTCAAGCGATACCACGAACTTTGACGCCGTTATAGGAACAACTGATAGAGATAAAAAACGACGGAGTCGGTTTGAAACGCAATAGAAAAGTCGTCAAGACTACATACCCGATGCGGAATTTATATATCGCATTCGTTCAGACGCCTCAATTCCTATCCTTGTTTTTTTTGTTCGTTTTTTCTCGCGCTTTCATTTAAACCATGAAAACCGTTTGACGGTTCGCAATACTGACGAATGATAATTGAAGCCACAGCGACGGGCGCGAAACGGCCGATAAGCATCGCGATTTTTGAGATTCGCATTTTTCTCATCATCATCGTCGTCATCGTCGTCGCTTTGGCCGGGAGTCTGGAATTAATTTTGAGGTTAAGTTTCGCCTGGGAAGCCCCGACCGGGACGTCTCGCAACACGTAACTGGATTTCATTAAATTTAGATGTATCATTGTTAATCGCAAATAATTACACATGATGATGCATAATTTTATTACCGTTCGCTATAAATCTTGTTCCGAATGATAATGCACAATAATCTTATACAATCTTTTCACATTGATTTACGATAAAAGTAAGCGTTCAATTTGTGATTCGCAACGAAACAGAAATGCCTGCTATCAAATATTCATAAACAGCTTTTTTGGTCGCTCGTCGTTTCTTTCTTTCTTTCTTTTATCCTTTTTTTCTACTTTCTTGTCTCTCGCCGTCCTTTTTTAATCGCGCGTCCCCTCTCTCCTGCGTTATATTACATTCGTCGTCTTCTGCACTAAGCGTGACGAGATGTAAGTTAATTGGCATGTTAATGAATAATAAACTTGTATAACTGTCAGATATTGATGGGTGAATATGGCCGATAATCGTCATATCAGACGACCGCCAAGAGCCAGTCTCATTAATATTTCTATTTAACTGCAATCTCTCCCATTATTTGTTTCCACTTCTTCTAATGTTTCCCTTTACTTTTTAATCATCGACGATTCGATAACGAAATTGAAAGCTCCGTCTGAATTTCGCGCGAAGTACACGTCTCGTCGAATTAACTTTATTCGCGCAAAATTAACGCCCGAACCGCAAAAAAGGCCCATTCCGGTTTCGTCGATCGACACCCGATCGGGCACCCGAATCGGTTTGATTTTTATTTTATAGTGCACCTTTTATTGCAATTATAACATCGTCTCGTTATTTTAATAATACCATTATTACATTTCTTATTCTTATTATTATTATCGCGATTGTTATTGATATAGTTATTATTATTGGGATTATCATTATTATTATTATTACTACTGTTATTATTATTGTTATTATTATTATTACGAAACAGCGTTTCATGCGCGATCGTGCTTTTTTTTCATCGTATTTTTTTCTCACGCGAGTATCTGAAGCGAGTTCGTTGACTCATTTGATTTTCCGCTCTTTTATCGTCGACGCGAGCCGAGCTCATCACCTAATTCGTCCAAGTGCGTTGAGCTATGCCGGCAATGCGAAATGCGTAATAAAACACGCGAACGTAAATACCTATTGACTTAATTGATTCGCGCATCACGAGCGTCCGATTAAGTAAGAACTGGATCCAATCGGGCGTCCACTCGAGCGCCCGCCTGCGCCACGGTTGCTCTCTTCACTTTCGAGATAAGCCCGCGCGCGATTCCATATTTAACACCCAATTCGCGCGGCGCGATCGCCGAGATCGTCAATCGGGATGGACGCGCTCGACGTAACCGCGCGGTTATGCATCAAAACACATGGATTGTAAATCAGCGGCCGCCATTTTCGGTGCTGCAACTGCAACGCGGGCGATTTAAAAATAGCCGGCAAATATATAACGCGGCGCGTACATACCATCACTGGGGAAAAATCAATTAAGCCGCTTATGTGAAATATCGTTGCAATTACGCGCGATTGCCAAATCTAGCCCGGATATCGATGGCGGCATTATCGACGCTCCACGGTTACTGCTGCAACTGCAATTTAATTGCAATTCTCTCGCGTGTATCGATCTGGCGCATTGTTCGCCAAAAAAAAAAAAGAAAAAACAAAAAAAAAACCCAAAACAAAAGGAAAAAAAATACGGAAAAAAGGCAAAAATGACGACGAGAAAAAAAAACGAGCTGGCAATTTTGGAAATGGCAATGAAAAAGAACCGGTCGAACAGGAGTTTTGATGGATTTTCGCGTTTGCTATAAATATTTGACTGCGATCGCTTCCATCATTCCACCCTATAACTTTTATTCGTATTTTGATTTATTACACATTTGCACTGTAATTATTCGCCGCGGCGATTATTTTCGCTCCGGGTTATCTTGTCCGCGTGAAAAATCCGTCCGGCCGTTAATTGGCCGAATCGACGGGCTGTTTTTGCGCGCCAAACGGCGATTCGTCGTAGTTTTTTTGGCGCAGAAGTGACGGCGCGCGCTGACGCAACGCGCGTTTCGCGAGCGCGTTCTTGTCTTGAGCGGTTTTTTTTTCCGCGCGTTTTTTCCCTCCCGCCTTCCTTGTGCTCGCTTTCATTTTTTTTTCTTCGCTCGTTCATGCGCCGAGCGACTCTCGTGTAGTCAATGATATCACGGCTCTCGAATGCTCGGTTGACCCATGACCGTCTGTCATTACAAGCAATACAACGGCATGCCGAGGCCCCGCAAGAACATGACGGAGAGAGTGTTATAATGAATGATGGTGGCCGCAGGCCAGTAGTTCTTGTTGGAAAAAAGAAAGAAAATCGGCGAACAGAAAGAGACGGCTTAATGATGATGCATGCGCGACAAGCGAAAAGATATTGCAGCGCGCGGCAACAGATAATGAACTTATTGTAATGAAAGACGATGAACCGACCGAGTAATTGGAAATTGTTACGTCATTTTGGTTATCGCCACGAGCGATTGTCATTTTTGTTTCGCGCGGATTGCGAAAGAGCGAGCGCGCGCGCGTTCATTCATGCGCGATCGGCGAATCAAAATGGATCGCCGACGTGTTTGTAACGAAATACCGATTCCGCGGGTTTTTAACGGACCGACGAGGAGGCGCGGTTAAAGACAGACAACCGCGGGAGACTCGTAATCGTATTGCCGAAGCGCCGTTATATATCCGTCACATCGCGTATTCCCGCGCGACTGACGGCTGATATGATTAAGGAGGAAACGCGAATTGCATACGCACGCCATACGTGAAATTATGCGCCCGCGGATCGTCGGGGTTCGCGAATTTAAAAAGGTAATTGGCGAACGAGGTCGCGTAAATATATGTATATATGTACATATATATATATATATTCCGCTTGTTCGGTGTAGTCAATTGCGTTTAATCGAAACGATTGGCTAAACGGATTTGCACCGATGAAAGATGTATAATAAGGAGACGCGCTTTTAGGCGATAAATTTTTCGCCACGAACGACAAATCGGTTCAACCGATTCCTTATCAGTCGCGCCGATAATCCACTTTCGGCGGTGATCCGTCCGACAGCCGCAATTATCTCATTACGCGTAAGCGATACACTTACGGCAAATTAATAACGAGCCTCGGCAATCGGCGGTAATGACGGCTGATTGGCGGGCAATAACGATAACCGTGCGACTATTTCGCACTCGGCTCTCGTTTCTGACAATTTTTCCGCGTTATCGCGTGACCGGCGCTGCTCCGAGACAGATAAATAATGGAACGATCGTTTCGCTCGGTTTCGGGCAAATTTTTTCGTCCGCCGAGCACACCGAGAGCCGCGTCTCTTCCGACCCGACCGACTTCGCAGACGAGAATTCCAATCGCGTGATCGGGTGTACTGCTAACCCAGGGAAATTTGCTGCATGCGATCAACCGGGTCTAACCCCGCGCCCGCGCCCAATATATCCGCGCTCGGCTTCCAATTTGTTTACTTCTTGTTTCGCCCCGGGAGCGTCGCCCGCCGCCCCGCGGCCGCCGTGCCTTATCTGTCCGCGCGTTCCGGCCGATTATTGCGTTTGGTATTTCGCGGCCGAATTTCGCGTCGACGATCTCCGTTCAATCCCCGAATTAGAATAACGCGCGGCACTTGCGGATCAATTCCGCGAACTATTAAGCGAGTGAAATGGACAAGACCTACATACGTCTCGCGTTACGCAACGCGAAGCGGAGATCTGGCCGCCGCTCTCTTCTCGCAATTCTACCTTCGTATACGTATGCGAATATATGCGTCTGTATATATATACACACACACATATTTCTAACCTAATCCGAAAAGGCCGGCAATTGCAAAAGCGCACGAGAGCGACGCCACTCGAGCGCGTTTCGGGGAGCGCGCGGTGTCGCGACGCAACATCCCGCGACAACAATGCGGAATAACGCGCCGGCCCAATCGGGCGCAAAAGTATAATTGAAGTTTCGTTCGGAACGTAATCATAACAACAATTACGCGCGCCGACCGAGCGCGCGTTTATTAATAGACCGGCGCGCGGCAAATAGGCAAAGTGCTCTCGTGTTCCGAATCAAATTGTTCCACAGCGTCGGCTCTTCGGCAGCGTTTCGTTCCAATTGATACGTCAGGCCGGAGAATACACCCGTGGAGCAACGCTGTCATCCGCGGGTTGAGAACCCCGGTCGGACAGCTGCTTAAGGCACGAAAAAAATTTTCACTCTCCTTAAATTTCGGTTGCGTGTGTCGATCTAGATGACTCGTCTGTGTGCGAATGCGCGTACGAATGTGTGCATATATGTATACATATCTATATATATATATATTTAGATACAAGTGAGTGCGTTCGTTATGTGTATGTTCACGTATATTATATATATATATACTTATATATATATATTTTGCTTTCATTCAACTCGGCCACATGCATAAATAGTCACTGTGAAACGGCGACGCATGCGCCGCGCCGTTTCGCTTATGTTGTTAAGCAAACAAAACAAGCGCAAAAAGCGGTACGCGCGCCTCGTACGAATTCGCATTTGTCCGTCGCGGCCAATTTCGTTCGGCTTGCGACGTCGCGCGTCCCGCGTGTCATCGGGGCTCCGCAGACAATGACTGCGAGACACCCACTAAACACCATTTGATCCGCGCCGGGACCTTAAGTCCGCCTAAGCCGCGCGCCGAGAAGATTCGCCCCGGGATAAGTGCGCGCAACCCCTTTATTCGATGCCAAAAAGCAGAGCGAAGTAGCGAAAGCGCTCGATAAAGACGCGCGGGGACGCCGAGAGATTTCAGGATCCATCTTCAATTTTCTCCGCATTCCTTGGGGTATTGCCGGCCTCACGACAGCAGAGGGCTCTCCATCTGCGCGCTCTCGCGCCGTCTCGCTCCGTCCTCGTCGGCTCGTCCGCGCGACGAGCGAAGCGCTCAAATCCCGCCGCGCCGACGGGTACAGGGCAAACCCATTACGGATTCATCCTGCGCCATTAGCTAATTCTTGCCAGCCGCCGCGACGTCTTCCTCTCAGCGGAATTCGGTCCCCTTCGCGCGGGAACCAACTCGGAACTGGAACAGCGCTCAGACGCCGGAACGGGCGACTCGGGTCCCCGGATGAAGGCTGCGAAACGCTTTTTCGGGAATTAATTCGTGCGCGTGTGTAACACGAGCGACGGAAAAAATGGCCGCCACGGAAACCGTCACGGAGCGATCGGCGCGATCGAAATTATTGGAATGGCTTTTTCCTTTTTGTTTTGCTTATTTGTTCATTTTTTTTCCTTTCCGTCTTTTTCTCTCGGTCGTTCTCTGTCTCTGTTTGTCGACCGACCGACCGAATTCATAATCTTAATGTCCGTTAACGGTACGTCGCTGGGAATTGAATGGGCGTTTAAAAGAAAACAAGCGCGTGGGTTCGCCTTCGACAAGCCGTTTTTAACGCTCCCGACAGAGGTTCTCTTGTTCGTATTAGATCGAAATTAACGTTCGGGGAAATCACCGCCTGGCGCGACAAATTCGACACGTGACTCAACGGGCAATGCGCTTTTCTGGACCGACTTAGGGACGCGCTGAAACCCGGACCGCGAGCGGCTCGTTCCCGACGTACATAATTGCGATACGTTAATTCGCCATCAGCAGTGACGTTTATTCAATCGCGATCGTTTGTTCGCTTGATTTTATGCTTTCTTTGTGCGCGCGTAACTTCGGAGTCAAAGGAAAAATCGTGAGCCGGTCGGGACGTTATACGGAAAATGAAAGATATACTAATTTTGTGTGACCATTATATGGGATGAATTCATTTCAGTTGGACGGGATTGATTCGTTCGTCGACGTTGCGTTCTTTTGACACTCGAAAAATGGTACCGTTTCAATGAGATGTAGATTGACGAGGGAATGTATAAATCATGTGTTTTCTTCGCGCCCGAATACTGCGGACAATCGGATTCTAATTTGTATGGTTTATTACAAATTTCGGTGCGAAGAAAAGCCAACGATGATGGGAGTACGTTTGAATACAATCCGTTACGAAACACCCGGTACGCTTTATTGACTTTTTTGTTTTTTCATTCGTTTTTTCGATCTTTTATGTCGCGCGTATTAATTATACTGTTAACACCGGCGGTGACCATTCCGAAACGAGGAAATTCGCGTCCATCGGTCGGAGCGATGCGCGATTTTCACGCGGCCATATATATGCAATAAATTAATCAACCGCGTGATTCGAACCGAGGAACCGCGACGACACTATTTATCGGCGTTTCGGATCGAACGTTCGTTAATAAACAACGCACTTATTTGCACCGCTTCGTGTGCAATTGAGAATCAAAATGAAAAGGATATCGTGTCACAATTCGGGAAAAAGATCCGAGCCGGTAATTACGACTCTCGACGGGCGCGTCTATAAATTCATCAGCTTTATTATTGAAAATTGTTGAATGGGAAATAAAGTTTATCGCGCGCGCAATAATGGCGGAATCTGCGAGACGTTTAGGGCGAAATATATAGCTCGTTTTAAAGGCTTATGACAAAAAAGCTGGCGAGAGAGAGAGAGAGGGTAAAAAATAAAGGAAAAGAAGAAAAAAGGACGGAAAAAAAGTGTAAAGGTAAAAGTGGAAAGCAGAGCGGTGCCAAGTGAAATTGGTCTGAGCGTAAAAGGGCCAACCAGAACGACGGGAGGAAAGTGCAGTCACCCGGAATAAACTAGGAGGAGACGTAAAGTTGTTGGTTAAAGTTGAACTTCGGTGTACCTAGGGGGATGGGAATGAGTTTGCGTCGCGGTGGTGATGAAACTTTAGCGTGACGGGAGAGAGCGAGCGAGAGGGAGGCAAAGAAAGATGGATAGACAGATATAGTCGGGAGGGACGACGAGAAGCGAATCCGGAAGAAGAGCGGAAAAAAAGAATTTGTCACGCCGGGGTGTAATGAAAATTCGGCGCCGCTATCTGCCGTGTCAATTCGTTTGCCGGCGTTTAAAAGAAGTTTCGCGCGCGCGGTTGTATAAATAAAACGCGCGGCGCGGCTCGGCCGCCGAAACCGCCGCCGCGACCGACTCCGAACGCGCCATTATCCGCCACAGCAGATAGAGAACGGTTTATAAACTTTGAATATTTCTCGCGCTTGATCTATTTTCGACGCGTAAATCACGTTCGCGTGATTTTGCCAAAATTTGACGCGAATATTGCTCGTTTTCCGCGGGCGTAATATTCGCGCTTAAAATAAACTCGGCGATATATTTGCGTTTTGGGAAAAACGGTGCAATCGCGGCCGAAGCGAATTGAACGACGCGCGTTTGTTTGATTGTTCGTTCACTTTTTGCGGTTGATATATGGAAATATATATGTATATATATATGTATATATATTGGTTCGTATAAACACTTGACACGCACGAAAAAGTACAACTGCAATAGCGCGCGTCCGTTTATTGTTCGCCGCGATTGTCTTCGGATGTAATAATAATAAGTATTTTGTTCGCGCGCGCGGATAGCGGCGAAGTCGAGAGTTAGAGGGAAAAACATTTTTTCCTCGACCCTATATAACACCGAACAGACTTCGTTCTTGGTTTACAAGGATGTGGTCTACAAAGAGGTTGCCACGTTGTTAAAATAACCACAGCTAACCTCGACGCGCGTGTCTGCTGCGTGCGTGCAGCCTATGTGTATCCCACGTGTGTTAACTTCGCTTATATTCTGCGCGTATACCGAATCGTGCTGCGGTTTCGTGAAAGTGCCATTCAAATATGTATCAAAAGTCAAGCAATACACTTTGCAAATCTGCACGGGAAAATAGATAAAGCGGTCGCGACGCGGAAGAAAAAAGACGAAATCTGGAGTACGACGGGTCGCATGATCGGGCGGCGCGCAGGGGGGAGGGAGCGTACTTTTTCGAACACCCGAGAGTTATTGTCGGGGGAAAAGTTGTCGTGATTTGTTGTCCGAGGGATGAGTTTGCTGTCAAATTTAAACCAACATTCATAAATTAATTTACGCGATTGGCGATCGTAAAACTCGGCTTATGACTTTTTACAATGTGAGGATAATAAAATCCTTTGCATGATGGTTTTAAAAAAAGAAACTCGGTCAAAGTCACTTCCTCACTTGCCGAGCGTGAAACTTTTGAAAACCGCAAAGTATATAGCCAGTAAAAGCGCCGCTGTTCGTTTGTTGTCATATTTGACAGCTCGGAGATCGTTTTAAAAATACCGCTTTCAGAGTCAATACTTTTTATCAAGCGCGTTTTACAAAACGAAAACATTAGATAACTATTAAGAAAACACATTTCATCAGAATTCATGCTTACAATCAATTCGAATTTGTATTGATGCGATGAGGGGAACAATTGGGTTACGTTGTGTGTTGTTGAATGTGGTAATAGTATTATTATTATACTTATATATATATATATATATATATTTATATTTATGTATATGTATTATTGATCGATAATTATTTATTGTTTAATGATTGCGTTCAATGTTATTTTTAATGACTATTAATATTATTCGAAACGTCATTATAATTCAGTACATTTCAACAAAAATGCTGTTTTATTTGATCGCAATTACAGTAAATACGTTTGTCTCTTTAATATTACGTTCTGTTAAAATTGTATTAATATCGTAAGAGAAATATCGTGTAGCATTTATAAATTAAGCGATTTTATATATCTGATACTATTCGTTAATATTAAAATGATAAATCAGTTAATATTAAAAAAAGTTGCGATACGTCTTTTTTATTTTGATACATTTAAATGATTATTTATTTACTATATATGCAATTTAGTTTATCTTATCATACATATATATATATATATATATATATATATATATATATTTATATATTTTTAATACATTAAAACTTGTAGAAGATTCTAATAACAAATTCATTCTACACGTACAATTTGAGAAAAAAATAAAAATTTCTCACAATTAGTACGTATTAAAATCGTAAAATCGCACCCGGTGCTATTTACATTCTATCATGCAAAGAGTTACAATGTACAATGTAAGCATGCGCGCACTGCGCAGGCGTAAGATTCGTAACCCGAGCGTTGTCGTTGCGTCGCATTGCATTCGGATCCTTACCTATGTCATCGCGTTTTAAACAATTCAATTGAGTTTAATTTAATTAATCGACATATATTTATATTATTTAACAAATATATAACACCAGGCGATAATAAATCATTCCAATTAATCGAACGTTTTACATAGTCATTTAATTGTCTTACACAACCGTTAGATATGTTACAGTATAAAACAGTAAAATGTTTTTCTCTCATTGCATATCGCATTCCTGACAACAAAACAATTTGTATTGTTTATGTAATTCAATTTGATTTACGAATTAATATTTTCTTTTTTCTTCTGGTTTTTTTTTCTGTTTCAATAAAATATTAAACTTAAATCCATTATATATTTTATATTCCGCCGTAAAAAAATTAATTACCCATAATTGCGCACAATAATTAATAATTAATAACCTTTCATTTATACGAAAGTCTGATTAAAGCGAACCTATATAAGTCGCTCGCACGCGAATGTGTGTTTGTGAATGTTTAAATAAGAAAGCATATTAGGTTTAATGAAACGGTTTATTTACTCGTACCACGCGTTATGTTTGGAACAGCGGAACGACTTAGCGCAAACTTGTATGGTTGTCGGGCTAATGCCGAGTTTACGTTGCTCTCCCATATACACAGCACGCTCGCATTACGTAAACGCGAGTCAGCGCCAACGAGACGATTTCGTTGCTCGTCGGTTAATTAAATCCCGACCGACGGACGCAGTTTGTCACCCATCAGAAATCTATTTTATACGCTATCGCGCTTCCATCAGCGACCCGGGTCGTTACGCGCGAATTAAAGAAGAGAAAAAAGAGAAGAAAAAAAGGGGGAAAAAAACAGAAAAAAACGCCGCGCCGTGCGCGAATTTCGATATAAATTCAACCCGGTTTAATGAATATCGATAAGCGTGACTATACGCAATTAAAGATGGCGAATCGAATCAATTCCAATTTGGTGTCTCCACTTTATTCGCGATTAAAGCGGACTCTTAAGAGCTCTAACCGCCTCTTTGAGGTTATCTCGCGCCACAAGGTTGGTAACTGTGATGTCGTGGAGGGCGAATACATTAGTGACGCTAGACCGCCGAATCGGAGGACAAACGGGCGCGGGGGGAGGACGGGGACGGCGAAGCAGGAATTACCTCATAAACTCGAGAGTTTTCGATTCGATTCGATCGAGAAAAAAATGAGGGTACGAATGCGGGGGATGGATTTAATTTATTTTGACGTCGGAAGAAAAGGGAGACTGCAACGGATAAAAGGGAAACTTCTGTTGATTATATTTATCGCTTCGTGCCCGCTTCCTGCAACGTCGCTCCTATATTTTTATTTCTTTTGTTTTTTCCTTCCCCCGTTATGTTTTCGCGGCTTTTTCATCCGCTATCGATTTCCCTTTAATTACGAGCTCGCTTCGCGTCGAAAGGGTTGGCCTCACTGTCTCTCGAATTCGTCACGAGTCGATCGCGCGACATCTTCCGAACGATTTGCTCGTTCGCCGTCGGCTTATCGCGACAATCGGATCGTTTAATCGATGCAAATAGCGATTCAATTTGCCGCGCGGCATTAAGAACCGCGCGTAATTAGAATGTAATCGCGCGCGGGCGATGTGCATGCATGAATCCCGCCGGTGCGCGCCTCGGTTTCTATTATTCGAATCGCGAGCCACTGTCTCGCAGCGGGAAGCTCTCGCTTCGCGCAACGGTCGGTTCCTCGCAAAAATCGGCCCCGCGGATATCGCGCGCGGCAGAGGAAGCCGCGATTTGACGAATCCGAGGCGCGGCAATTCGTCATACGCGGATAGCTTTCTGTGCCGCGGATTGCACGGTCAGATTGCAAACACAATGCGTCGAAGGGACGAGACGGCGCAGATACGGACGAAGAGCGGAGTTGCACGCTCGGGCGCGCCCTTTAGAGCGCGGTCTGTCCTTTTTTCAACCACCCCGGATCACAATGAATGAACCGGCCGAGGAATCTCGAAGTGAGGGACAGGGCCCTACAGCATCATACACGACGACATAGCGTATTGTGTCACTTCTTCATTCATCCCTGATTTTGCGGTCGGCTTGCGTATGGCGTAGCAAATGTACAAAAAAATCAACCCCCTTTCGGGCGCTCGCATTGTTCCGGTCGATGGCGACGCGAGGAACCGATGCTTTTTGCTATTTATTTCGATCCGTTTTTTTCCCCCGTGTTGTTGTTGTTGTTGTATTATTTATTTTTTTTGTGTTCGGTCGCATTCCGTGAGAGCCAAACAGCGACACTTCGCGACGCTGTATATATTACACGCGTATATATATATATATTTTTTTGGGTGTATATGTATGTATGTATATATATCAAACGCGCGTTTGTTTACATTCGTCCTTTGCGTAACGTTTTTCCCGTGACGTCGTTGAAAAAATAGGCGGACCCGGCAATGACTCTAATCGATTTCGTTCAGTGACCCGGTACTTAAGACAAAGATGATAAATTGCCGACGAGGCAAACAAGAAACCTGGGCGTTAAGTCGGCGGCGTCAGAGCGAGACGGCGCACAATTTTCCGTGCAAATACGGGACCCTAATGAACGCGAATAAAAATGATTCCGAGCCAGGAGCGAAGGTATATATATATAAATATATATTACATAGACAGATATATATGCATACGTACATTTATGAATCGAATTTATGGCGATCGCGCGGCAACTCGGCGAGCGCAATATTGGGTTTACGGTCTATTAAAAGACGCATAAGTGGACATTGAGGATAATTGAAGTAATTATTCGGGACATACATTATCGAAGGCTCTCGAATGCGCGATAGGCGACAAAGTAGCGGACCGACGGCGCGAGTGACGACGATCGGATTATGGAAAGCACCGGTGGGCGCAGATAAACGCCCGAAGGCGAAGCCGACGAGATTGGCCGTTTGCGAATTGCGGAATAACTAATTAACGGTTCGTATATAGTTTGGCCGTCGGTTCGCCGTGCACGCGCGTCTCAATTAAAAGTCGATAGGCAACTCGGCGATCGCGATACCCGACGTCGAGCGCGTCGCGGTCCGGCATTCCGCGCTCGCGCGCATATATATGTCTGTACATTTGAACGAGTTGTTTATATATATATATAAATGCACATACACTCATACGCACACCAGCGCGTGTCGAAATTTTAAACAAGAAAGAGCAGAAGCAGAAAAAAAGAAGAAGAAAAAAAAACATTGTTCCCCGAAAATGTGTTCGGGTAATTATTAAAATCGCGCTTAAGTAGCTTTCATAAGTGGACTTGAATGCAGATCGCAAATCAATTGGGCAATATTTATTCGTTTATGCTGCTTTGTCGCTTTAATTAGGTAGACTCGTTTTCTGCATAATTTTTACATTATAAATACTTCGTCTCTTTCATTGGTCAAGATATTTATCTGGGCAATGGGCGACCACGCTCAAGTTCCTGTTAACGCAAAGATAATACGAATGCTAATTACTGTTAACGAAATTATACGCTGTTTGCCGAGCCGGTTTTTGAAGACGCCGAACAAGCAATATCGGGATTATGACGGCGGCCGCGCGAACGCGATCCCGGCCGAACAATGCGCGACGAACCGCCAAATTATATATCTATATATATCTATATATGTTAAATGTGTCCTTCTTCTTTCTGTTGCAGGTAAATCCGTTATTCGTGACGCGGCCACTCGGACGCGTAAGTAACCTATTTAACGTCGATGCGGTCGCATCCAATCATTGAACCGGACGGCGATCGGCCGAGGTGCGCGTACGGCGCGGCCGAAACCGAGCGCTCGCTCGCCCGAGCACTTAAGAATCGTTATTGCGATAAAATCGCCGCAGGCCACATTATGCAATGATTTCGAGAACTGTTTGTTGTCGCGGGCAGCGGACCGTCCCTTAAGTGGATTCCAGACTCCGAGCATTGAAAAAACAAACTGAATCTTGTTCGAGTCGAAGGGGAGCTCGTTTTCGATTGGGGGACCAGAGTTTATACCGGATCACAGCCTTGTGATTAGTCTATTGAGCCTCTCGAGTGCTGTCGTACACAGTTCCACATTCTGCGCCGTGAGAGAACACGCAAGTGTCAATGCTAAAAGAGCATTGACACAAGCTTGTACCAATCAAACGTTCCCACTGTCCTTTTTTAAATACATTCGCGATCGTGATCTTGTGCGCGTGCGTTATTTCCACTCGGATGCTCGGGTTAAACGGTTCAAAGCAATCAAACGAATCGTAGCGCGGGATGCGGTTTAGCGTGCGAGCGAACGGTCTGGCGATTTTTCCAACGACTCAAGCGTATATATATATATTATATATGTATATATATGTATTATATATTTCTATATAAAAGCGCGCGCCACCGCGCTTGTATTTTTCTAATCGTTTCAATCTGGACCGCCGCGATTCGGTCCTCGCTGCGACGACGGAAAACCCGCGTGACCTTTGACCCGCGCGCGACATCCGCAAACAAGCGCTACCGTCTCGTATTATCGTCGGGAAACGAGCGCGACGCGTTTAAGGAGTCGTCCGATTTTGATTGCCAACACTTGGCTCGCTCGCAGCCAGGCTCTATTCAACTTAGCCAGCTGTTATTCTTGCTCTCTCGTGCCCCCTTCCCCCACTTTCGCGATAAGAATGAGAGAGCTTTCGATGAGACAATGAAGGTGTCGTTGCAGGAAATTATACAGCAGTTAGAAGGAGCTTCGTCGCCCTGAGCAATTGTCTTTCAGACTCTCATTGTCTTTGCTTCTATTTGCTTTCTCTTTCTCGTTCATTCTTCCGTTCTTTCATTCTCCCTCGATCCTTTTCCAGCCGTGAGACCTAACCAATCACTTGTTTGACACCACCGCGGCACAATGGAAGATCTAATCGCCTCTAAAGTACTTAATATCTTAAGGTTCAACCCGTTTATGTAATAACAAGACATCGTGGTAAGCTTTGCTTTTCGAAGTTTAACAACCGTGATGATAGGAATGTAGTGCTTGTTCCGGCGAGGGATCGGCTCTCCTTGCCGCGGCGGAGGTGTCCGCGTAACAAATACCCCCGATCGCGTTCGTCTTCCTCGTTCACCGTGACTTCGTTTTGTTTGTTTACGTTTTCGGCCACGCTTGTTTATACGTCTCGGCCGTATGTTTTTTGTTTACGTTTTGCTCGTTTGTTTTGTTTGCGTTGTTGCGCGTTTGCTTACGTCGTGACCTTCAGTTTGTTTACAACCCATCTACGGGCTTTGTTTCGATTAATTCGCCGTCGTTACGCGCGGTTCGGTTATTACGCCAATCGTCGTGGGTCTGCGCGGAAATGAAAACGAAACGCGGAAGAAGACCGAACGAAGGAAACGTCGAAACGAATAAATAGTGCGATGTAACACTATTTGTGCGTTGTAAGGGCATCGTTGCGCGCCGTTTTCATCGCGCTATGTTCCTTCGCGATGTCTCAAAAATGTGTTCTGTTTAAGAGCAGAGGTCGTTTTCGCGGATAACTGTTTGTACGTATCCCCGTTGCCTAATACCATAACCATAACGTTATGCCGACAATAGCAAGAGCGAGATAAAAAGCGTTCGAAGACTCATACGGGTGAATATACTTTTTCGCTTGTAATCCCACCCAGTGTTGCGTGTGTATATATATATGTATATAATGGCCCCGTAAGGAAAGAATCCAACAAAATCGCGAAGGTCCTCGAGTGGATACCGCGCGCAAGGTCGCGCGCGGACCCGATCCGGTGCGGCACTCGCGCGCATACACACAGTTTTGAATGCAAAAATTAAAGCCCCGCGTGGCCGTTTGTTCCGTTATGTTTTTCGCTTATTTACAATTCAAAATTATGCAAAGACATGTATGGCTTCCTACGAGCATATCGCGAGGGTTGGTTTGTCGCCTCGCAGCGCGCTTGGGGAAGAAAGAGCGGGAGAGATGGCAAATAATGAATAATAATCGCACATAATGTCGGAAGGAGACTGCCGCGACGGGTGGCGCCCTCTGCATTATGTGTCAAATAGCGAGACGAGAACTCGCTTTGTAACTTCTTCCTGTCTGCGCTCTTTCTCGCTTTTTTAATATCCCTCAGACTTAGCCGGCGCGCAGATATGAAATTGAAGCTTGAATATTCTATGACGCGACGACAGACGTTGCAGGTGGCAAACTCCCCGCGCGTTTTTGATACAGTTATAAAGTATCGTTACGCCCGTTATACCGTCATCGCGCGGTAATTTCCCCTTATAACGTAATCCGCGCTTTATTCGAGTTTGCGACACCGAAATGTAACGATCCCGAGCAGCGCTCTCCCGACCGTGCGATGTCCTTATTCGACGAATTCGAATCGTCCTTCGTCCTTGGGAAGGTGCTTCGGCGCCGCCGAAACCGTAATAGATTGAGGCCAGCTGTTGATTGTATTTAAAGGTCGTGGTAATAAAATGACGGAGAGAGTGAGAGGGTGCGAAAAAAAGGAGGAAACAGGACGACAAAGAGGATCTCCAGCGTTGCTATGAAATTCATTGAGTTTGTTTACATGGAAAGCTCCTCAGTAATTTCTTTATTTCGCCTCCCGCGGGACGCCGGCAACGACGTGTCCCAACTTCTCGCGGAGGCATTTATTTTTATCAAAGACAGCGTGCGCCCTCGTGAAAGAATCGCGGTCTACCTGCGTATCCTCCGGGACCGGGAAAAGAATTCCGAGGGTGCCACCGCGAAACAAAGTCGCTCTTCGCGCGAATGATTGCATTACGTCCCGCTTGCTTTGCGCGACGCCATTTATTATTTAAAGCCAATGAGTTTAAGGGAAGACGACGCGCGGTGAGCGAGATGGGTGGTTGGGGGCGGCGAGATGTGGGAACGGGGGGTGGCGAGAAAAAAGGCAAAGGAATATGTAAACAAGCGCGCGCGGGTTCGCCGTAAAATGTTTAAGCGAGATGACGCGTGTGCCGGCAAAGGACGAGAGGAACGAAAGAGAATGAGACAGAGGTAGGTGGGAGGGAGAAAAAAGAGGGACGCGAAAAACAGCTAAGTTAATATGTTGATTTTGCTGAACAACAATAATTTGAAGGTAGTTTTAAAACACGACAATGTAAACCACTCGCGTAATCGAATGTGTATAACGAACCAGCTGTGTGTTTTGTACTTTGATGTCGCGGCGATAATGGCGAGGGACCCACCTCGATTTCGCATTGCGTGAGCATTGTTTGACGTTGGGCGCTTGCATGTTCGCCCTGCCACGTGGTGACTCGCGCACGCACTCCGCGTCTATGACTCCTCACTTTTTTTTCCAGCTTTTTTTTTCGTCCTATTAAACAGTCAATACTCGACGACCAGACGCAACGACGAGGACTTCAAACGCCTTCGCGTTCGTCAACCGAGAGTAAGGTCAAACGATCCGTCGACCTTATATATATACTTATATTTACATACGCGTTATTGGTGAATCGCGTCGACGAATCGCGCGCCATCCACGAAATGCAATCGGATTGGAATCGCAGATGAGTTTCAGCGATAACGCGCGTAAGAAATGAGACGTCGTTGGAGGAGTCGGGCGACGAACCGGGGCGAGAATTCGCGACGGAAGTTGCCGAGCAAAGTCGGGTCTATTAAAGACTACCCCCAAGGGTTTTTCGCGGGCGGGCGATCGCGCGAGAAAAAACGGGGCCGGCTCTATCTGGCGAAGTGTCACCGATGATGAATCGCTGGCAGGAACAAAAAGAATGCTAACCGCGTCGGTGCCGTTATACTCTCTAAACCTATTCTCCCCCGAGTCCCGTGCCAAGCGCAAAACGCTCCACCGATGGCGCGCTGGGTCGGGACCGCCGAGACGCCAGAGAGAAGACGATATCATCTTAATTAAAAGTTGCCAATTCATTTCGCCGGGGGTTTCCGCGCCGAGCGCTTTAAGCCTAGGAGCGCGGTCCAAGGTGGAGAAAGAGGGTGGCGGGCGCGGGGGGGAGAAGCGCGCGAAGGAGCGAGCTTATTCTTTTGTTTTATGTCACGAGTTTGGGGGAAATAAAAGAGAGATTGAAAGATACGCGCGGAAGAGGAAGAACGTGGAAACGTCGCCGGAGATAATAAGAAGTTGGCGCGCGAGGAAATAAAGGGAAGCGCGGCGGCACATTCACAGAACTGTTTTGCTGATTTAACGATATCGCCTTCTTCTGGCCCACGGCCTCGGATAAATTAAGCGCGCAAAAATATAACGCATTGGATCATCTGTCGCGCAACTTTTTCCATTCCGGCTGCCGCCTGTCCCGCGCGAAATTCCGCGCGTTTTATACGTTTGCGTGTATATATTGCAATTTATAGTGAATATAGTTATAGTTCACAATATTATGTATTTTGGCATTTATGTACTTGACATTCACCCATATATATATATATTAGTAATTAAACCGCTACTCCCCAACCACTCCAGCGACCGCTTTATTTTTTCTTGCGCGCGTCTCTTCAGTCGCGATCGCCCTAAGTCCAATTATAAGTTTAGCGTCTCTCGGCGGCTTTCTAACACCGGAGCCGTTCGTGATTCGGTCATCAATTTGTATAAAATATCCCGCGGCTAATGAAGCAATTTGATGCTGTCTGCGGTGCTGTAACGTACGGAGTCGCGCGCGGTCGTAAAGGAGATGAGGACGAGGTGGATGGTATACGAGGGTTGCAGTCGCCACCCTGTAACGCGCGCGAGAAATGGCATAGCATTTTTGTTTATTGTTCGCATAACGTCGAATAAAGTTTCGCGTCGATCGTGAGCCGCGGATCGACGCGGATGAAAGAATAATAAAGATCGACGGCGACGCGGTTATCAGTCGTGCGTCAATTAGCGTCGGAACGGTAAATAAATGCTGTTAATAACAATGACGATATTTTTGAACTTTTTGTCGTTTCGTTTATTGCGCGGATTATTGTATTATGCGCGAGCGTTTATTCGACGATATGACGTGTCGCAGTAAAATAAGCCACGACCGATGTATCGTATTAACAACCACGTGTGCTTTCGTGGTGCATTTATAGTAATTCGCGTTTGCAGAGTTCGCTGGGTTCTCGAAAACCTATGTAGAAAAAAAACGATCGGGCCAAGCATGGCTCAATCATTGGTTTACACGTAGAAAAAAGTTACACTATAAAATACCATAATTACAGCTTTATAAGGATACCATGATTAGTATTATGGAAATTACTATACTTAATAGAAGTTTGTATTATAAAATAAAGCTAATTTGTCTAGAAGATATTGTATTGTATAGAAGATGTATAATAATTTTTTAAATATAAAATTTATAGTCATTTTTAGACATTTTTAATATAAAATTTTTCTCCGTGTATGTCTTGAAAAAGATGGTTTGACCATTATTGTCATAACAATCGTGCCAATCATGGCCCGATTCTTTGGCGATGACCGGGCCACGCATGTGCCGCTTGTTATTATCGGCCAACCACCAATTTTTCTACATGGGAGCCTATCCTGTGGATCCGCGCGTATACTCGAAAACGTACTACACGTCCGGTTTATTTGTCCTAATACGCGCTTCTTTCAGAATTACGAAATCGCCGCCCGGATCGTCGCGCGAGTCTCAAACAATTTATGCACGCGCAACTTTTCGCCTCGTCATACGATGATGTTGTACGACCATCCATTGATCGACCGCGCAATATATACTCGACCGTTGAAACAAGTTAATAAGTCGGCCATTGTTTATTATCATGTCAATAGGCGATACATTGGGGTATTATCGCAATCATTAGTATGCAAAGAAGGAGAGCAATAAAAAGGCATTCGATAGTAATTTTAATACCGCGCGCCGCAACCGTGCAATGATATTTCATTCGGCTTATCTACGCGCGTGTTGTCTCTCCCTCCATCGTTCTTTCTCTCTCTCTCTAACTCTCCACTAAAATCAATAAATTTCATTCGCCACGGTCGAACAATTTTTACATCCATAAACATATTTTCCGTCACGTGATTCCGATAAATTCCTCAATCGTCGGAAGCTCGTTAGTTCGCCGAGCGAAGGAAAGAGGCTCGACGAGCGAAGTGCGCGCGGCGCGCATCATCGGCGCGCTCGTAAAAACTGATTCCTGTATAATTTTCAATCGCTTTTGGAATTGACGACCTCATCACGGGCCGCGCGCGCCTTCCGTCTCGCTTCCGTCTCGGACGCCCGTCGTCGCGTCCTTGTTACTCATTGTTAAGCCGGGTATTAAGATAAAGACGAAACGACGACGAGTCCGTAACGATTGGTAAAGAAAAAAAAAGGTGTTCATTATTCGATCGGGTCGTACATTTGGCGCGATAAAAAGACCGCGCCGCGGACCAAAGGCCCCTCCCGGAGCTCGTCCTTTTTCGCGCAAAATTCATTCCGATCAGACTTTGTTGGTCGCGCCGCTGCCGCTGCAAATTTCCGCGCGATTCGATCCGTCGACCGCGCCAATCGCACGAACGAATTCAGCAAAGGCGTTCGTTTCTTTTCGCATCAGCGTTATCGCTGGCGATTGAAAAATCGTTTGGCGAATTCAAATTCGCATAATGGTGCGCTCCGGCGATACTGCATTCTCGGTGTAATTATTGAGTCCGAATGAGTAATGTCTTTTTTTATCAGGGCGTCCCCGACCCTTTACGCCGCGCCATTACGCCTCGACGTTAATGTAACGCATCTTGCGTCTGCTATCGATCCCCCCCTACCAGCGCGTCGCCAAAACTATATCTCTACCCTCGCACGTGTAATTTAACACGCTTCACCCCAACGGACTTGCCCGTACTTGTAAACCCACGCGTCGGTATAGGCTAATGAAATCAATGGATGCGTGTCAAAGTTAAATGTGATCAAACCACCCTCTCTATATAGTCTGATTTCCTTAGAACACCCCGCTTTGGGGACGCGTTTTTACCCCTTTGGCGTGTCGGTGGCAGAACTTTTTCGGAAGTCAAGAGCCTCGTTTCCATTTCCGAATTGTCCAGTACGCGACAGCCAATTAGCGTGTGAGCGCGATTCGTAGGAAAACGGATCTATATATATATGTATATATATAAATATTATGTTATTGACGATTAATCGCGCGCCCTCTCGCAACAGGTCGCGCTGTAAATTTGCGATCAAACTATGCTATCGTTTTTGCTCGATCCATTAATATTCGACGGCGATCATTGCGAGCGCCGCTTTCTTGGTATTATTAACATGCGTTTCGCTCGGATGATGCAACTCTAATGGATTATTTTCACGCGGACGCGTCGGGTGTATAATAAAACGCGATGTCTTATTAATGCACAACGAAATGAAGCGCGTCGACGGACGGGAATCATTGCGAGAATTGTAATTAAAGCCGGCAGTCTGAAATTTGTCCGTAGATCTGATATATACATTTGTATATATATATATATTTGCATTGTATATATAATGCGAGAGTATGTATATGTACATATATGTATTAAAAAGGGATATTCCCGTGGATCCATTAATTGGCATGAAAAAAGTATGAGTTAATAAAACAAATGTACGAGAAGATAAGGAAGAGAGATTGAGCTTGGACAAAGTTCTTGATTACAATCGAGGAACGCAGACCGAGAGCTACGTCGCAGACGTTATAACAGCGCAACTCATACATCAGGATCTGCGGCTAATCTGATTCCCCTAACAATGTGCACGCGTCGGAATCTTCTTACATACCGTGTAGCTGCGCCACCCTCTTGCTATACCGATGTTTTTACGAATCTTCTTTTTGACCCTCTCGTCTGCGTCTCGTCGTTGCTCCTTTCACTCGTTTACGGCCCGCCTCTCCCACCCGTTACATATATATATATATATATAAGTACGTACGCTCGTATGTATATATATATATATATATATATGGATTTTGGATTTCGACCAGACAACCGGCCAATCCGTGCGCGAACCCACGTAATCTCGCGCTAATAACCACGATTTATCGCCCTGCTTTCCCGACCGACGTGTCCTTTCTCTTTATCGTCCTCTTACGCGCGTCTCTCTCTCGGGTCGATCGGATTTCCCGATCGGTCGCGATCCGATTTCGAAGCCCTCGGCGAGCCCCGGCCGTCGCCTTGAGCGCACGCCGTCCGCGGATAATTCCTTCTCGGTTCTCGCCGAGAAATCCGCGCCTACAATATACGAATCGCATCCTGCGCGCGGAGACGTACCGATTAGATAATTACATCCGGTCTTTAACCGCCGCGCCGGAGGAAACGCCAGACCGCGATATGCGGCGTTTATTTCGTCCAGTCATGAAAGAGCACCTTTCATTCAGCAATCAACCTGCCGCGCGATAACGCCCGAGCCGCAAATATTGTGTCAGCTTTTTGTGTTTGTCTTTTGCGGGGCTACCCGCGTCGTGTCCTCCGCGCGACGACGCTCGTGAATGACAGGTGATTCGTGTGTGCGCGCGTGCTGCTACCGAGAAGTCCGCGCTGAAAAGCGCCCGAGACCTGTTGAAACGTAAACAGCGGCCGCGTCACCTGTTAGCGCGGCTAAAAATAGGACCGATTTCGGCGCGTCGCTAAAAGCCTCGAACGCAACGCTATGGATGCACTTACACAAATATATATATATACACATACATGTTTATACACCCATTCGCTTATGAAATTCATCCCCGCTCTTAGCATATCAAAAATCAACCGGACACAATGGTTTGACATTTCAAGTTGCGCGCGATTGCGCAATAACGATAACGATCGGCAATTGCGAGCTAACGATACCAAGAGCGAGAGAGAAAGCGATAGATGTATGAGATCGAATAGTACACATTAGCGGAACGGCGCGGCTAAATAGACCAGCGCATCGAAGCACTAGGTTGCGCCGCGTATCGAGCGTATATATATACCTGCTACCAAAAGCGATTGGCAGTCGGCGGCACGGGAGGCGAGCACGGCAGCCGGGTCAGCCGGGTCTATAAGCAGGAGAATGTACACTGGACGGGGACCACGTGTATCCTCGGATGGCATTTTATCTGCATTACAGCGAGGCGCTTGCTGCGCGAAGCAAGCTCTTCCTGTTCTCGTAATCCTTGTTTACAGCCAACTGCGCGAGATCAGGAATCCCGATAAGGGAGCGAGTATCGATCGCGCTCGCCGGCTAAGCGCGGCGACGACGACGTCGGGCGGCAGGAGGGGGGGACAGGTGCGTCGCGGTCGCGTTTCGTCAATCAGACGGGATTTGCGCCTGGTTCGAAATGCCGAAAGACAATGGCGGCTTAACTCCGTACATATACGTATTTATATGGTATGTACATATATATAATTGTAAGACAATACAAAAATGGTAGTATGCATACGCTCGCTTTATATATATGTATAAATATATATATGTCTATCCGTACGCGTTGGTTCGGGTCGTCGGCAAGTGGATTCGCATACGATGCAAAAGAGAAACCCAAGAAGAGCCGTTATGAATCGTCTTCGGGCTTAACGACGCCGATTAATGATCCTCAAATGGACCAGGGATTGCTGAGTGGCATGACTGGTAATGGCGTAGCGAGAGAGCCAAGTAGGAGGGATCATTTTATCTGGCGTTATTTGGTCGTTTCTTTGCGCGGGGACCGTTACGTTCGCCGAGCGAACAGGGCATCGTTATCGGGCCGCAGGTTCATGCCAACCGACAGTTAAGACCGTCTACTCGTGTCGCGTAATAAATTCGTAAGGAATAAAGAGAAGAACGATCCAATCGGTTAACAGGGAGGTGTGCCGGAACCGGCCCACCTTTTAACGTTTGTGCAGACCCCAGGTCAGATCCCGCGCACGCACGGCTCATTAAGAATGACAGCTTTTCTCCCGAGCTTCTGGCCGCTTCGGGGGCCGCGCCGTCGCGTCCTGTCACGCGAGACGCGCGCGCCATCTCCGCGGATCGGGCGAAATCGCGATCGCGCCAGCCGAATCGGTTTCGGCGGACTCGCTTGATATCGGCGGCAAACGAGCCGGAAGAATCGAAGGTGCAACCGCAGCCACACCCCAATTAAAGTCTGCTCGAGTACCCGGGGATACGGATCTGCGGTTGCGTTAACCGTATTTATGATGAGAACGTCCACACCTGCGTTGCCACGAGGCTCGCCAATTTACGTCCTCGACGAAAATTGGACTCGCGTCGTGCGGGTCGGCGCGAAATCACGCACGCGTTCGGTCGGGTTCCGCGTTGCGTTTTACGCGACGATCGGCAGGGGCGACGGTTTCAGTCGGCGCGCGCGCGCGCACATCTATGCACGCGTTGTGCGTGAACTTATACAGACGCGAAGCGCGCATAACTCGTCGTTGGCGCGTCCGACGACGCGATCGGCGCGAACGCCGCGCGTATAAGTGCACGCAAATTGCGAAGTGGATATATGCAAATAGCCGCGATGGCACTCGCATTATGGCGCACCGATCGCGGCGGGGGTTCCGCCGCGTCGAGACAAAGTCACAGCGGGATCGCCACTCTTCCGCGCCAGCCGCGTCTTTCTCTCGAATCAAATTTTCCACGGCATTGCGTCCGAATGCGATTAAAGCGCCGGCGGTACCGAATTAGGACGGATCGAGGGCTCTTCTCGCGCAGCATCTCGCACACCAAATCGAATTGTAAGTTATACAGTTATAGCTTTGCACGCGCGCCGGCGCGCCATTAAAAAGCCGTCCGTAATTCGGTTGTCTCGCGTTCTCTTGAGCGCGCGCTCGGGCACAATCGCGTTAAGTGCGAGCTGACGCGACTTTCGGGTTACGTTCGGTACGCGCGCGGTTCACGCGCGGCACATTCGCGCCAATCGGAATCGGCGCGGCGATCTCGGACTCTCGCGCAAGATCGGTTTCAATCCGTTCTCGGACGTTTCAATTTCCCGGAATGTCTCCAGGGGATTACGTCACTCGCGCACCCTTGTTACAATTACGTCATTCTCAGCTCCGCTATCTGAACTCATCTCGCATATTCATTCTGTCATATTCGTGACGTGTAGGCGATAGCGCATCGAATCACGCCGCGTTTGTTAGAGCAACGGAGCCACTCGATTCGGAGCTTGTGGCTTGATTTAGCTGCGGGCTACGACGTGCCATTGACGTTACTTGTAATTGGCAGGTTTCAAAAGAAAATTGAAGAGTTCCGCGCGCGGCTACACTCTCATTTGCGAGAAATGATACAAATTAAGTGATAAGCGGCGTTATTTTTAATCCCGGCGCAGGTGCGATGCAGTCAACACTACGAGAAATTACGTCGAGTATCGTAATTATGTTGATACACCGTGTCGGTGTTCGCTTGTTCTTATTTCGCGACGATTATTTTATTACGTATTTATATATATAAATACACTTACGTTCGTACGATTATAATTATCCCGCACGGGATTGGGTCATTTGGCCGTGTCTAATGACTGTTATTTCGCGGTCGATTTTATTTCCACAACGAGACGGAAACGGCTCTCGGCGACGGCCGACTTTTCCGCGTAAAACGAAGGATAACGAATGAAAAACAAACCGTGGCCTGGACCGCAACCGCGGACGCGAAATTTTCGGCCGTGCCATTGTCCAATTACGCGGCGCCGCGCATAATTCTGCGATCGTATCTGCGCGCGGACGAATTGATTAGCTTACACGTCGCACGTTCCTAAGCCTTCTATCGCGGCATATCTCCCATGCAGTCGGTTTCTTTGATTTGCATTTATCGGCCGAGCGTGACTCGTTCGTCATTTCTCGCGATTTTTGCGTCGCGCGTCCTTTCCCGCTCTCTAATGAGAAGTAACATTTAAACGAAGCTCATACGAGGCTGTGCGCGCCGCTAATATAATTGGGACGTGAGATTTCCAAGCGTTCGGCGGCGATCGATTATTCCCGCGGCACGACCGGCGCGGTGAAAGTCCGAGCGCGAAACAACGTTTTCGTCCGAAAAATTGCGAAACCGATTTGAGTCGCACTAATTGACGCCGGCTCGCGGCGCGACGCAAACGGGCTGTCGCGGCGGTCGTCGGCCAATTACGGATCCGCCGCGTAAACCGACGCGAAAATAAAAGGACGGGTCCGCGGGAGTGATGCGAGGTGCTCGCGCGCGCGCGCGTCTGTGAGAGTGCACGGCACGTAGCCGGACGGGTACCACGCTCGGTCCCTAATTGCGTTAGATAGCAGCCACCTTATTAATAACCTCGTCGTCGGACGTTGGTATTTATTTGTGAGGTACGTGAGGTATATAAGCCGGCCAACATATGGGATCATCCCGAGAGGTCCTCAGGATGCGGGAGGCGAACGGCAGATAATGGACACGGCATTTCACTTAATGATAACCCGTGTTTGCCGTCTTCCTTCTCGTCGCACTTGGCCGTTATCGGGGATCCCGATCTCGACGACGCCACGGCTCAGAAGTATCGAAAAGATTCAGCCACGACACCGGGGCTTTCGTATAAGGATCCGGGACCGGCCGGCTTATCGCCTTATCACTCTCGGGCTGCGTTGCCTCGCAGATTGCGCGTACGCCGTGATGACTTTACACGCCGTTGAGACATCACCGTACATAATTCGTCGCCAATAATTGCGGCGATTTTTCGGCCGACGTGCGCCCCGATAACGCCTAAATTATATGATACCCGCTAAATGGAAAAAGTAATTCCGAGACGATAACGCGTCGACCGTGGCGGCGTCGCCCGGGACCCGCGCGCGGGACGCGCCGCTCGTTAATTTTGACGGATCCGCGCGCGCCGATTAACTTATCGTCGCGCGGGCCCATTTGCGCGCCCGACACCGTGGGACTTCCGCGCGCGGGCGCACAGCGGCGGTTTCCCACGGTGCGACTCGGCGGACTGTCGCTATTGGAAACGAGCCGATGGCCCGACGAATAACAACCGTGATTTTCCTTGTCAACGCGTCGAGGAGTCATTGCGAGCGCGCGACGCGACGACGCGCGATCGAAAGTCTCGTAACGGCGCGGCCGTCGAGGTACGCGCGGCGACCGTGGGCGTCGCAGATACAGCAGAGTCTGAATACGGCGCAACTGAGAGTCGTTGAAAAATGACGCCACGGAACGTTTATATTTGTACAACAACAATTGCGTAAGCGCATCGTGACGCTCGTAGGACGGCAAAATTCTTTTTCCGTTGCGCGCGTCCGCCGCGACTTTCTGATACATGGAAATTCCACGTTCAGGGTCGCGCGCGATAACAATCGACGCGTTACTTGTTATGCGCGGCTAATTTATCGAAACAGAAAAAAATAAAAGAAAAAAGAAAAACAACAGAAAGCGTACCACAATACGTCTTAGTTCCGTTCGACGTGGCAGCGCGCGCAAAGCGAACCGTGCATCGGCGCGAATAAAACATACAGAAGATCTATATTTAAACCGGGCTACTTACCATATCGCGGCGAGATCGAGTGTGAATCACGACTTATCAAGTTGAAAAACACTTACTATTCGTTGGGATTATATGCCGCTCGAGACGCGTTCCCTTCGAACAAACACCTTGTTTGCCTTTCTTCCCGCGCGTGATAAACAAAGCAGCGCGTCACGGAAAACAGCGAGCGCGCGCGCCCCGCGTCGTATGACTTGTTTGCGGCGGAAAAAAACCCGCGCGTCATTATTGACGGGCGCGATTGTTATTGCGATCGAATCGCAAATCGCGGACCGGACGGTTTATTGTTGCGCGCGTAAAACGCGGCAGATCGTATCCCCGGCGTTTCGTTTTATTTCGATTATTTTTTCGGCTCGGTTCGAACGCCAAACCGAGGACGAACAGTCTCGTTTAATATTGAAATTGCATTCGATTAAATAAAAGGTACGGTTGACGGTCGCGGAATAATCGCCGCGCGTCTATTTCGCCGGAATGGCTAGGGAATTAAACGAAAATGTCTCTCCGGTTGTATTTCTTTACGTAAGGTCCTAAATGTGCATCTCGCATCCCGCTAACAAAAAGCACACGACAGTGACCCGACTAGCCGGGGCCTGCCGTTCGACTCCGAACCATTGTATCACTTTTTGTTAAAGATCCATACGCACCGTTCGCTGCAAACGTCAACAGAATTTAAAATATGCAACGCGGCTTTTGTCTCGTCGATTCGCTGCGATGCCATTAAAATGGCATCTCTTTTTCCCCCCGAACGCGTAAATGCGCGTCGCTTTATGATTTCCAAACGCGCATTCCTCTGACGGCACTTTCCCCGGACGCGCCTCATTGGAAAAGCTCAAGCACGGGAAAATGCGTCGCGCGGTTCGAATTTTCATTGTCGCGTCGAGCGCTACCGAAATCGTAATAATAATGACGAGCGACAATTTGTCCGTAACGAATCGACTCCGTCCATCTGTGGCTCTCGCCTTCTTTGTCTCCCTCTCAGCTCTTTCTCACTCACACACACTCACTCACACACTCGCACACACTCTCTCTCTCTCGCCGAGCTCCGTCCGAACGTTCGAAATAGATACGACTTAAAATGGTATGTGTTTTTCGACTTTATTTTACTTTCGTTTTAGAAATGAAGCCACTCGCATAAGGTTCAACACGAATCGTGAGAAATGTTTTCTGCCTCGCAGAGGCACACTTGCTGAAACTTTTTTCTACCGTTCCTCCGAATATTTTATTTAATATCAAATGGGACGCATTCCGCATACTGAGCATACCGTGAGCCTGACTCGCTATATCCCAACGAGCCATTGCATCTCTCTGATACATCTCGCAGTGGTGCTCAACCTCGGTCGCGCCGATCCACCATTTAACAATTACATACGGAATGAAATTCTCCGTTCTGTGGCGACCGTCGATCGTCGAAAATTGTCGTTAAATTGTCCACCCCCCCCCCCCTCTTCGACTCTATATACTCTTGCTTTTTAAAGAACAAATTTTAACCCAATAACCCGGCGTCTTTTCGTATCAAACGACGCCCGTAAATCTTCCATTTGTCCTTAATTATCGCTTGATATTCCGCGCATTACAAATCGTAATAATTGTAACTAAATTACGCCGCGTACCTTTGACTTTTACCGACTTTGATATCCGCCAACAATGCCCGGCACAAAAGCTTCGCTCTCGCGCGCGATTGCAAATCATTTTTCGCGGAGCGCGCGTTTTACGATTTCAATCTCTCATAACGGCAATTACGATTATATCAGGCGCCAATTGTTATTACTTCGGCAATGGCGTTCACGCAACACTAACGACGCATAAAATCATTCGGGGTAATGATGTTGTTTACGTTTCTTTTGTACACGCGGCGCTTGCGAACTTTATCGCGTTACTTTTATGCTCGAATGACAAATGCGCGCTTTTCGTAAGCGCGCGAGTTCGAAAACAAAAAAAAAACAAAACAAAAAAGAAAAACAAAAATAAAGGACCCGACGCGATCGCGCGCTCGTATTTTCGTAGCGTTATTGCTCTGTTTATTTAAAAGGTTGATCGCGCGACGAGTCGCGGTTGAGCACCGCTGCGTGGCATTCTGTGGCGGACGCTGGGATCTTCACGTGTGCGCGCTGACGACGACGAGAAGACAGGCGCAGGATACTGTCGCCGGTTGCAAAAACAGTATTGAGTTAATCAACTAATTTATAATTAAAATTCCTTCATGCGACTGATCTCTTTCGGGGCCTTACCTGCGCGTCCCCGCTGCGGCGTCTCGCAAGAAACCAATGCAGTCTGGCTCGTTTGGATTCGCGGTAAACGCCGCTGAATTCATAGAACATCAATTAACACAATTCACCGGCCGCCTTTAATTTGTACCGCGAACAAAAATCCGCTCATTTGAATCTCCTCGTCGGTCGCTTAATTATATACACTCTAATTGATATAATTGCATTTCATTTTTATAACGATTCGTCAATTGAATGGCAATTCAATTTCATTATGCAATTAAACGTGCCGCGTTGGATGCGCGTCTGAATGATTCATTTTGGCGATTTGTTTTCTTCCCGTCTCTTCTACTCCCCGCCCCCGACCCGACCGCGCAGATTCGCGGGGACTTTTCGCGAGACTAAATGGTGCGTTGGCGTTTCCGCGGGTGCCGCGTTGACCCGCGTAATGGACGGGCGCGCGTGTTTCGTTAACGGCCGTAAATAAAGCAGGGAGGAAAAGTAACGAATAAAAAACGAATAAGAAACGAAAAGAAATGAGAATAGAAAAAAAAGGACTCGGCAAAGAAGGCGCGCGCAACGATCGAATAAAGCGGCGAGAGCAGCGCGAATAACAACTCGAGTTCGTAACGCGAATAATTGATTGTTAATCCAAGTGTCAGTGGTATAAAGAAAGAAACTGGAAGCGAGCTCATAACATCGCATAAAATATGTTTCTTTATCCGCCGTTTCCTATAGCCTCGGAGCGTGTTCTTTTATTTCCGTTGTGGCTCCTCGGTGCTCGGAATTTGCGATCGGTTGAAGCCGTTTATTTTTGAAGATTACGAGGCGCGACAGTTTATTTTCGACGTTATATACCGACGAACGAGAAATTCCAAGACACACACGCCTCGCACTACGCGTCTTCCTCTCTTTCACTCCATATTCTCTCAATCTTCTTTCCGTCGATAAGATCTGCTACACTCGTCTCCCTTTCGATTTATTAATAGCACTTCGCGGCGGTGCTTGCACGATCTTAAAAACGTATTGCGCGCAAACGACTAGACAATGCGCGTCCGATGGATCAGCCGCGCATCGATTCGCCACCGCGCGGACCGTTCGGTTTTTCGCGGTCGAGTCGTATGTTTCCGGCATTGAAATGGGGTGGAGGGGGGAGGGGTCTGGGTTCCAGAAAACCGCGAAACTCGCGGCTCCGCGATGTTACGTGCCATGGCACCAGCGCTCGCGCCGAAACACCGGCGCGCCGTGGGTCCCACGGATGCGGCCCCGCGCGAAATTCCGTCGCGCCGTTTCGCACCCTCTTCCGGCTGCCACATAACGTAGAAGCCCGTCGACTAGTGTTTCAGCGTTCCACGAGATAATCTCGGCACGGCCGAGACACGGTGCATCGTGTCCGCGCCGGTATCTCGCGCGCCCCATCTCGACTTATTATTTCTTGACGCGAAACGCGACGCGGTCTACGTGCGGACCGGGCACGTAGGCAGGCGACCCGGTTCGGGTCTCGGGTCGCATTTTATGACGGAACGAGTACGCCACGCTACCTTAACCCCGCCGCGCCGCCATTACCGGCAATTCGACAGTCGTGAAGAATTTATTGCCGCCTCCATATTATCACTTCGGTTTGCCGTAAAAAGGAACGCACAATGGCGCTCGTATTATCCTATAAATTTCATTTAACCGGACCATAAAAGTCAATCGCGCAATCGTTTCGGTTATCGATTAATTGCGCGCGGTAATTTTGCTCTCGTTGCGCGCCGCTTTTTCTGGGGTCGCGCGGCTGAAATTTATGTGCATCCGACAATCGCGAATCGGAATCGGTCCAAGACGGCCGGCGGCTCGGTGCCGCGCGGCAATTGTAAACGCCGTTTGTTCGTCTCTCGCGGTGTACGCTCGCTCGTTCGGTAAATCAATTACCGCCGGGGCCGATCACCGGAAGGATCGGCAGCGATCGGATTTCATAATTAGTCGATCTCGGCATCGAATCGTTGCTTGCGGTTTCTTTAATGGCTTTGCTCAACGATCGATCGTTATGATATATACATGTAAATATATATATATATATATATATATGCATTTAGTGAGTCCTTTTCAAAGCCATCGATTGGTCCCGGAATTTGATACGTTTTCTGTATTTTCGACTCTAAAAGACCGATCCGGATCAAAATTGTCCGCGCGTAATTCTTGCCGACACTTTTTCTCGATCGGTCAAAAAATTGGCCGCCCGTGTTAATCCGCGGTCCCGCGACCGGATTATATCGAATCGACTGCGCGTTTCACTCGCGATATCGTTTATTGCCCCATCCATCAAGTTTTTCCAGCGGCTTATTTCATCTGCATCGCGCGAGCATTAGATACATATCGCCGGAAGTTTTTTCATTGGCCGCGCGCGGGCGCGCACTGGAATGAATATTGAATCGAATTTTATGAATAATGTATAAATAAGGTTGTAAAGAACGAAATAAGACAAAAAGGTGACGCGGCTTTAGTTAGTTTTTAAATTGCAGCAAGTACCGCGGGGACGCGCGGTGGATGCAGGGTTTTGCTCCATTTGCATTCGTATAGTCTACTATCTTAGTCATGTTTCTTAACACGCCCGAGGATTCCGCCGGATGCGAAGGCATTGAGCAAAAAAGCGTATCCGCCGAATCTCTGTTTAACGAAGGCATCGTCTAACAAGCATCTGTACGGCAAAACTTTCGGTCGCCAGCTTTTTTCCTTTTGTGTGCGTGCGCGAGCGCGCGCGTAAACAAATGCCTCTCCGTTAAACATCCACTTCGACGCACTGAAATCCTCCTTAGCCTCTCGTTCCGCCGCGGCGCAAAAACACGACTTGCTCGTCTAATAAAATTAGAACTTACGCGCGCGCCCCGACTCGGCGCCTTAATTAACAAAATAATTAATGTACGCTGTTTTTTTCTCTGTTTCAGATGCGATGGGTAAGTTGGAACAAGTGGCGCCCCCCTCAGACTGCAAACAAAAGCCGCCGATATTCATTATCGGCCGAATCGATCGCAGTTTCAATTATAGCGCGAAAAGCCGGGTTTTGATTGTTCTCGATTTCAGCGCCACTAAACCTAAGGACCGGTAACTAGAAAACGGAATTGCATGGGGTACAATATTAAAACTGAACGTATCCACCATTAATTCTAGGTTGAAGCGTAAAAATCGCGTCTGCGGGACGCATTCGCTCGTGCGAGAGATTGGCGCTCTCGTCCACTCCGCTCTCGTCTTGTTCAGGCACTCGAGCGTGTCGCATATACGCGTCGCAATTCCAAACCTGCTATGCGCGGGCTTAATTAGATTAATTAGATCATCGAGTGTGCCCGAGCGTCGCGTCTCCGGTGCCGCGTTTCTATCTCGGTGATGTCTCTTGAGTCATCGGAGCCGCGACCGGACAAATTTCGTCAACCACGATGGCAAACGTCGCGGAATTTTCGGTGCCATGTTTACCCGCCGAAAGAATCATCCATTAACATCGATCGATGCGTCGAAGCGCCAATCGGACCAGCATTGGCCCGCGGTGTTGGTGCAACATATAATAATATTTCGAACAAATTCGAGCCGTCGCGGTGCCTCCAACTCGGCGCGACTTTTTCAGCGCCGCGGGCGCAAAGTAATGCATACATGGACGGTCAAAGGTCGGGCCAAATGTGATTGCCACAAGCGCGGCTTTGAGTCGTGTAAAGCACGGCCAGCGAGGTTTCGGGATTAATGATTTTTCTTCCGCGCGAGCGCACGCAGCTGCCGCGATATTTCTCGGCGCGATCGTTTGACCCGATTGCGGTCCGCGTCGGGTTCCTCCTTTTGTTTGCAGACGGCCGAACCCGACACGACCGACGTTCGCTTTCATTTTAATTTCTCGAAAAATGGGGCGAAACGAGCCCATCGACTGCGATCGATTTCCACGTACACCCAGTTGCCTTTTTCTTCGTCCCAAAACAATCGTTCCTAAATTATCCGGTCAGCGACCTTAGTAAAAGCACCCTCGATGACGGTCCGCGGTATACCCGCTGGATTAATTGGTCGGAACGCGCGGTCGTGAGAACGCGAAGGTGCGCGGATTAATAGTCAATTCGCCGGGATTAAAGTCGGACGAAATACTGTCGGCGTCTTATTGCGTGGCCAGAAAGAGCAAAGTTAGCGTTCGACTCGCGCGCATAATGTTTGGCATTGTGTAGCCCGAATGCCTGACCGGGCCGTTGACTGACAGAACGACAGACAGCCTGACAGACATGTGGTCGAACGCGAGCGCTCGCCATGTGGCGTCGGATGCATTTAATGTAATTACGGGTCACGGTTAGAGGTATTCGTTAACGCGAGCGAGGCGCGAGCGGCATCCTCAGAACTGGAAAGATTCGTCCGGTCGTTTTTACTATGCACGCCTGCGCGCGCACGAACCGCGTGCCAATATAATGATAATAACAACGCCGAGTCCTGGTCGACGTAAATCAACCGCGAGGTAATGCCGATTGGCGCTCGCGAATGGTACGCGCGCGGCCAAATTTCGAGCGGTCAAGTGTTGCGTTGAACTTCGCCGATGACGACCACGCTCGGGTGCTTGTTAGCTCCGGCCATTCATCGGCCATCTTTGTCTTGGTCAACTTGGCCATTCAACTGCATAATCACGCGTTCCCCGGGACGGACCAATAATTAGAATGCAAATCCTTCGAGGTGCCCCCGGTCCTGTTATTCCTCGTCCTGACCCCGTAGCCGCGGCCCGATTGACTGGCTTTTTCTGCCGACCGCAAATACCATAAACGCTTGTGTATGTAAATTTATATAATATATATTTATGTATCGATCGGCTATTATCGCTTTCCAGACGTCAATAGCCCGATTCCGTTGAATAATTCGACGCGTGATTTGAAGTCACCGCGATCTTTAGACCAACCATGGATAGCTGCTGCGTAAAACGGGATCACCGTGAACGAATTCACGCCGCTTTGCGGTGCGCCGGAAATCGCTGATCGGAGCGCGTTGCCGTCGTGTTACGGAAAACCGCACTCAAGCCCGCCGAATTTGCCCGCTAATTCGTGCGTTTTACGCCGAAGCGTTGGATCGCTCGCCGATTTTTGTATTCAAATCCCGGCCGGCGCAATAAAACGGGGTTTACGAGCGTGAGGTGAAATTGATAAATCATAAAGCAGATAAATTCGGACCATTAAATAAGCGAACAAATCGTCGTGCTTATCGCCGGGCTGTGGTTTTGACGCAAGCTACGACAGTCGCATTTCAATGACACACGTCGCGACACGGGTGCCCCCATCGAGACGTCGATTTAATAATGGAATGGTTAGTGGATTTAGGACCAACGCGTAACGATTCTTGAAGAGGCGTCTCGGCATGTACGTGTGTATGTACGCGAGGGTGGAATCCTGCAGGATGAGTACGTGAATGGCATATACGAGGATAAGAGAAACGAGCCCTTCGCAAACAAACCCTTGTGGCACGTAATCTATTTGTCGAGCTATCGCGAGGCCAACTTCATCTACACTTCGCTTTGTGTTGCGACGTGAAAACACACGTGTTATTGTCACTAAGGTAACGGAATGCGCATTGTCTCTCGTCGCCCCGAGATAAGCCGCGCGCGGACGGGAAAATTGTTTTTCAAACTTAGCCGACGAAATTGTGCCCGACGCCCGGCCACGTTTTACCTACGACGCGCGCGCTTTGCGGCTTAATTTGTTGCGAGGTGGTCATGAAATTCACCGGCATTGACGACAATGCCGATGTTTGACGCAATCAGGTCGGCGTGGAAATATTCGGGTATGCATTTTGGCTTTATTTATGCGTTCATACCCGAATCATACGCAAAACGCACGATCGAAAATAACGAAAGTCACGATGAATATGTCTCGACGAAATTTAAATTCCGTTTACGGTCAAGGAGCGACGCGTGATGACCAGCTTACTCGCACGGAAGATCCGAAACAATGCGACATCTTTTTAGAGACGAACCCGGGACCATTATCAAATACCTGACCTCTTTACGATACCTCCAACGGGTATCCCAGAACTCGACCATAAATCAACGCCAATGAATTCGTGACTGGTCAAAGGTATCCCCAAGGTCACCGACCCAAATCAACCGCGCGTCCGTATCCGCGCAGACTTTCGCTGTTCCAAATTCTAATCCGCGAGCGGCGCCGCGCAACCGCAGTCGTGACCCAATTCGAGCGCGCGATCGCGCGATAACATCGAACGGCAGTCCGTAATTCAACGACAAGCTGTTTAGGATCGTTTGATATAGGAACTGCGGCGCGGCTTATCTGAGCGCGCCCACGAGATATCGTTGGCCGTCGATAAGGGGGATAGGTTTCGCGGCGCGGCCGGCGGAAGAATTTATCGCGCAATTAGCATGGTTTACGCCAACGAAACGGTTAAACGTCGTGTAACCGCCGCGGGACCGGTTCTAATGTATGTACCGATCTCGCGCGCGCGCGCTCCCGAGCATCTGCCCACTTGCGTCTCGCGGCGTATTGGTTTGCAACTTAATAAGCGGTAATCGGTTGCGACCGTCCTTTTAAACGGATAGATTAGACAAGCTTGTCGCCGAGCCGCGATCGTATATCAACCCCGGATATTGGCACCGAGTGGGCAGCTGATTGCCGTCGCAACGCGCATCCTAAATGTCGCCGAGCGACGATGATTAATTCAGCGCCACGGGCGGCGCGTTGCATAGTCAACGAGACGGGTTTCACTTTTCCGCGCGCCCAAACAGCGCGCCTCTCACGTCGTCGCGCGCATAATTCCGCGACAATCGGTTCAAGTTCAATCCTGAGCCAATCGCGAATTCCGATCCAAAGGTCACCGGTTCGTGCGGCATTCGGTTAATGAGGGGTACACGCGGTCGGATAAAATCGCGTGTCAGATAGCGGATCGGTCGCGCGCGCGCGCGTGTTCGTGCGCGTTTCCGCGGATGTGTGGGTTAGAAGTGCGCGTAATTTGTACGGGTAGACAATAGACGCGGGAGAGTACGAAAACGGCGCGCGGTCAGTGCTGAATACGGAATGACCCGAGGACGGCTACCCTCACGCGTGCCATACATAAAGTATGACCGGCGGCGTGAAAAAACGTCCGCCGACGGCCACGACGAGACGGACGGAACTTGAGCGCCGTTCAATCAATATAGCATCCGCGGCGCTCTCCCGGGAACCCGCAGGACCGATTTGCTCTATTGCTGATCAAAGCGGCCCGAAAGCGGCCGCGCGAATATTTCATGAGCGGCGTCTCCGCTGGGAATGTAAATTTCCGCATCCGGCGGATCGCGCGCGGCGTGCTTGCCGTGTCCGGCGCAAAAATGAAATGCTAGTTATTTGCGCGTACGCAATACTGACAATATAATGGCAGTCCATTACCGCTAGTTGTTTTCATTTTTGTAACGTAACGTTGAGTGGTCGTCGAAAGGAAGAAATAATTGACCAAATACTAGGAAAACGGCGCAGAGGAAACCGCGTAATTGCCGCGCGGAACGTCTTGCAAATTGCGAGCAAAAGGAGCGGCAAAAAGCGGCCCCGCGGCGGGCCGCACGGTTCGGCGACACGTCCGTCGCGACGATGACACGCGGCGTTAATTGGGTCACGCGTTGATAGATCGGGCGGAGCGTCCGGCGCGGCAATTCACGCATCCGCTCGCGAAATCGGAATCGATACGAACGGGCGTAATGAAACTTGGTTCGCGTCCCACGGTTAGCTGTGCGGCAGCCAACGAGGATTCGCGAAAGTCGCTGAAACCGAGCAACGTCAAACGTTGCGACGGATTCTTGTTAGGTTTAAATATTCCGGTTAGCGCGCGGCTGCTCCGAGGACACGCGATTCGCATCGGTCGCCCGTACCGTTTCGAAGCGCGCGCCCATCATAATTCAGCGATATCTGTCGTTAGAATAGCAATGCTGTTTACGGCTTAATAATTCCGTTTCAAGTATTCCACGGAAAGTCAAGAAACTTGTCTGGCATGCCAAGATTGCATTCTATGTAGAAAATTGCACTCCAGTAGATATCCGCTTAGAATTCACGGAGCGGCACGTCTGGCTGACCATCGTCCTTTCGTGGTCTTTTGCAAGAGCGCCTCCTCCGAGTGCGTGCTCGGACGTTTTAGGGTACCCCGTGCTCAGCATCTATGAGTGTCCGATCCTCAAGAGAGAGGCGTCTTTTTTTCTTTTTTTTTTGGTTTTTTTTTTATCTTTTCCTTTCTCTCTTCTTATTTTTTTCTTTTTGCTTCCCTTTTATGCCCGAGCCCGGCGCGGTGTCTCCGCTCGCCGCGCGTTTTTTGTTTACGTTTTATGGCTGCGCGCTTGCGCTCTTACCCCGGCATTCTTATTAAAACCTCCGTTAAGACTCCGAACGCGCGCGCGATACTATTGACATGACAAGATGGTCACCGATTATATTGGCCACGAACGATTACGCCGCACGAATGTAAATTCCGCCGAGGACAACGTCAGACAACGTGACTGCTCCCATGAGAGCGGCACGTTTTTCTTTACAGGACAGGTCACGCGCTGCTGCGAGCATCCAGTCTTTTAGCCCGCCAAACTCGAGAAGTATCAGTCCAATTGCGAATCACGTGACTCGCGGTTATACGTTTTCGGCTTCGCCGCATTGGTCCGCGCGGCCGCAACGCCGCCGTCTATTTTGTCGGTGTTTACATTTGTTCGTCCTTGACGCGGTCCTTATCTGCTGTTGTTTTTGTTGTTGTTTTGGTCCGCCGTGTTGTCGTTGCTCTTCGTTCGCGGGGCCGTCGCGTTCCCGGGTTTCGGCAACAAAAATCGGTCCCGTTCGGTCGTGGGTCTGCGAATAATCGGCCGCCTCATAATGCCCGGTAAATTTTCGCACACGAGCGGTATTCAACAGCGGGTGTTCGAAAATTCATGGCGGACCAACTAGCGAGAATAGTTCGCATAATTTCTCAAGGCCTACCAGTTTTGACGGCAGCCTATCTTGGCACAATCTCATTCTCTTACTGTCTGCCTTTACTAGTGCCTTCGTCTCTCGCTCGCTTTCTCTCTTTTTTCTTCCCCCCCCCTTTGTTGAGAGGAATCATGATCCAAGAGCAGCGCTCGCCGACGCGCCAGTGATAATGTTATCCGATAATGTTTCTGCGCTCGGATAAACACTTGGCCTCTCGGATACGCCGCGTTCGGATTATTCCGCAATTAATTAATGAGCGAGCCATCGACTTTTGATCTCGGCTGTGCGCGCTCGCGAGCGCTCATAATAGGAGCTACTCACGTGAGCGTACGTCTGCATAATCAACCTCTGGTTTTGTCATCGGCTCGATTCCGTTCTGGAATCTCGCGTGTAACCGCATCACAATTTATTCGACATTTCGAAATGATTCGTTATCCCGAGGTGTACACGTTTTACAACGACCGAAGTCAACTTTAGATATATATATATATATATATAGATGTATATACACAAATATATATAGGCGCGCGTACATACGGGCGCTGCCGAGTCCGGTGAAAGCAAAACACACCGTATCACTGGCAGTTATTTTGTTCTCGTCATTTGTGCGCGCGCAAAAAAATCATAAAGCCATATAGCCTAGAAGACAAATCGTGTCTAGTAAATGTTAACCCGGAGATTGTCTTCGGAGAAAAAGGCGTGAGCGGTATGAAATGTTTCTGTATTGTACGCGAAGCGGCCGAAGAGATACCGTTTTTTTTTCTTTTTTATTCTTTTCTCGTCCTTTTTTTCTTCTCGTTGGTCCCGCGGAGCCATATAAACCGCAACAACAATGAGTCTCGAAAATCAGAATCTCGATCGGCGAGCGAGCGTAATTGTAATTATTGTTATCAAAACGCTCCGTTCGAGCGCCGACCACGTGTCGGACGGAAAGAGGAAAGTGTCTCGTCGTTGATTCGTTCGCGGCGATTAACGGCTTAATCGCGATGACCGCGTGGTTGCGATTACGAACGCGAAATTGCGCGGCGCAAACTGTGTCGTCTAATAAGCAGCGACGAATGTATAAACAGGGTCACGTGATAAAAGGACGCGCACGGTGCTTGCAGAAAAACGATGATTAATCTTCATTCAGCAGGATCGACAAGCGCGACACAACAGATGACTACACCCGCATATATAGGTGATTGCGGCTTTGCATGCACGCTGCATCGGAGCATGCGCGTGTGGGTGTGCGAAAGTCATGTGTGCGAGGATCGAAGGTCAGCGTGATAGCGGCGCGGTGTTTATTTAGCCGGTCTCGGCGTATTATTCGCGTGAAAGACGCGGACGGGCTTAGATGCGAAACAAGAAGGAAAATAAAAAGCGACGGAAAAAAAATTAAAAAAAAAATTGACGGAAAGTGAGAGGCGCGCTGGAAGAGTACGAGCGATGCACTTATGACGCAGCAGCTGCACTCGGATGCATAATGAATGTACAATTAAAGATCGCGGCGTATCGGCAAGACTTATCGCGCTTTAAGATATGCTAAACGACTCGGCGCTATTAACGGTTATAAACACACGAAATGTCAAACACCCTCGGCATTCGATAACCGCGCAATCGCGAAACAAATTTCCGTTTAATAAATTTGAACGGGACGAGCGCCGTTGGATTCCGCGCGGAACGGATCGCGGTCGTCGGTCGTTACTCCGACGCACGCGACGACGTGACCTAGATCGGCGTATCGTTAATTGCTCAATAACAGGACCGCTTTGACGAGATCCGAGAGACGCGAAGACCGACGTCGACCAATTACCGGCCAATTAATCGGCCGCGGCCGACAGACCGCGCGCAATTGCGGTCGCCGCGCGAAGTCGCGCGTCGATAACGATCCCGTCCGGAATGGTCGCGACCACGGCGCGCAATTTCGCGTGCCGGTTTTGCGCAAGAAACCGTGGCGCTACAAAACGCCGGCAAATTAAATCGCGTGATTGTCCGTGCGTTTTCAGCGAGGTATGAAACGCGAGTACAAACGTTTCGCGGACAAGCGGCCAACAGCCTTGAGCGTTGGATGCGGCGTTGCAGGAAGCGGCGCGGCGAACGCGCCGTGGCTGCACCGGTTGGCTTCGTGGCATAGTTAGCGTACGTGCGCGTCTTGGAGCGACTGGCAACCGTGTCCACGTGAGAAGGATGATGTTAAGTCGGACCCGTCGGCGAAAAAAGGATGTAAGGAATCGAACCGAAGGGGAAAAAGAATGGCAGTTAGCGTCGAATTTACAAGCGTGACGGCGCGCGGTGTCGACGCAACCGGCGCGATATGCCAAAGAGCCGGGATCGGCTTGATCCGCGCGCCCAAAACGGCCGATCGATCGGGTCGAGATCGTCAAACGTGACGCGGCCGCGGAGCGCATTTCGGGTGTCGTGCGGCGAGCTTCGTTCGAGTTGCCGTGCGCGGCCGGTGGTTCGCGATCGTTTGACCCCGGGGCGCGGCTTAAACCTCGTCGCGTGACACGCCGTAAATCACGGGGCCCTTGGTGCCTCCGGTACACGCCTGAGCATGCTTTGATGGCCGCGGTTCATTGACGTTTGTCCACGTTCCGCGCTCCATTCACAGTCCCTCCGCAACCGTCCGTTACAGTCGGCATTTGCCGATCTTCGATTCAAACTCGCCGATCGATCGCGCAATTCCGTGTGTCCAATGAGCACCGATCGCGGAACCGCCGATTTCAGTAAACGATCGAAAGCGCAAAACGGATTCCAACGACCGCGGTTTTGCAGGCCGAGAATGAAGACGTTCCGCGGAATACGGTACTGCGGCGTTGAAGTGTGCATAGTCGCGGTGAAGTTGTGGAAAAATGCGCGCAAGGCGAACGAAATGCGAAAAATGAAAGAAAAAAGGAATGGCGGACCGTGGGGGTGACGGTTTGTGAGATCCATTATGTAGTTATAAGGCCGCCTACCGTGGTAGCCGGAGCTCACCTCGGTGCTTCCGAGGGCCTTAGTATATGCGGCAAGATCGTGGATAACAGTTATTAGGGACCTTTTTATAATAATGCGCGTGTTCCTTCTCCGGCCTTTGCACCAGCCACCACTATCATCGCCACGACCGTCGCCACTGTGTGTCCCGCTGCAACCAGCAAACCGACGGTTTCTGGTAAGCGTACATGAGCCCGTCCGAGAGCCCAGGGGTGGGGAGGGACACTCCCCACTATCTTGATTATATGTTATTATCGGAATTTTAATAACTAATCATTTTCATCGTCCGCTGGTTCTTCGTAAAAACGGAGGAAGGAGCAGCTTCCGAGACGCGTTCGCTACCGTATCTCCGTAAATTTCTCGCCGGTGTGTCGACTTCGCTGAAATTACCGGGACAAAAACGACGCTTTTACGGCCACGACCGGGGCGCATTCGCTTCACTCGCGTGGACCTTGCTCATTCAATTACGTGCCGTCGGCCGATCGCTCGCACACGCGCTCGTTATTCCGACGCGGACGCGTCGCGGATCCCAGACGGGCCCGGGTCGAAACGGCCACGAGCTGCCGATTCGCCGCGCTTTGCCGGCGTACCGTCAAACCGCTCGCAGATACGCGGGGATCAATGAAATTTGTCCCACGCTTAGACGCACTCGGGCGCGCTTAAGCAGCCGTGATAATATGTAAATATTCCGTTATCTACGCGAGCCCACCGCGCAGCTTGGCACCACCGGCGACGACGCCGAGCGATTATTCGCAGCGCACGGTAACTCGTGCAATTACGCAGCTTACGACAAATCGATGGCTTTTAATTACCACGGGTTATTTATACCGTAAGCGTTAACTACGCGAGTGCATTCGTAATGAAAGTACGTCCAAACTCTGCCTGCAATTACGTTACGCCTCTTGTCGTTAGTGCGTTCGACGCGATATCCCAACAGGTCTCGGATTATCGGAAGCTAAGCGAACGTTGACGAGGGAAAGCGCGGTTGCCTTAACGCGGCCGAAAATCGTGTTCGAGATTAACGCGAGACTTATTATCATATTATAAGTACCGTGGACCGATCGGGTCCATCGAAGGAAATAAATTCCCGCGCAGCTGTTAAGGTCAAGCGTTTTGAGCCGATTTGGCCGGACTTAATTGCTCGCGGAGCGCGCAAACCTAAGAAACGACAGCGAGCAAATACGAGCAAACAAGCAATTAGCTCGGCCTTCGACGCGCGAGCCCCGCGACCGGACAAATGACTCGCTCGTTTGTCATCCCGCAAGCGCGCGAGCTTTGTTCGGTCTCGTTGGCGCGGGTCACGTGGTCGCAAGCTCGCCGGTTGCCGGGCGCGTTTTCGAGCGCGATGAAACGAGCGAGGCGGTGTTGCCACAAGGCGTTTTTTGCATACTCCGTAATGAGTGATAATGGCACATCCCGGGCAAATTTGCCATACTTGCGTGACACCGGCCAATCATCGGCGAACGACTTTTCGTTCAAATCTCAAGCCCTCAACTATTCTTTTGCCGAGTCGCAAGCGCTTTTAATATGCGCGTGCTGAAGGATCGAACATCGTATAAATACGTTCGCGAGTGTGCGTGCGGATTCGGAAGTTAACGTTCTAATTAGCCCCGCTCGTCCTTTTATGCTCTGCGTGAGGTACGGGTTTTAAGTACACGCATTTGAATAATGAAGTTTCGCTTCGCGTTCTCGGTGTCCGAATATCGCACGCGGCTCGGCGGTCGGACCGTGCGATCGCGCGGTTTTGCGCCGATTAACGCGCGAGACGATCGGCCGGTAACAAACGCGCCGATCGTTCGTGCGCCGCGCAAAGCGGACTTTGCGCTCATTGATTGCGCAACTGTCTCGATCGTCGCAAGAATGCGTAAACGAGCGATCGACAACGCGGTTAATTAACGCGTGTCAGGGCAGTCCTAGAAATTCTACTTTTTTTGGTTTTTTTCTCTTTCTTTTTCTTTTTTTATTTTTTTTTTTTTTTTTTTTCGTTGCGCAATACCTTTTAATCCGCGTGAAAAACGGTACTTCAAGCGAGACCCGTTTCCCGAAGGTTGTCCTGTTAGCTTGCGCCGCGGCGACGAAATCGCGAAGGACCAATGCGGCGCCGCTCCCGAACCCGCGCGTAAATCTCGCCATCGCCGCCCGAGCCGATGTCGCGGATATTAAGTAACGACGCGCGGCTCTGCAACTTTCCTTTTACGCCGCGCGCAATAACTTTATCGATACGCTCGACAAATTAAGCGCGATCGATAATCCGCGCGCAGTTAATTACTCGCGTCGTAATTCGCGTTAATGGATTTCATTTAAAGTCGTAATTGATATTCGCCGGGCAGGAATGGCAAGAAAAAGCGTCGGCAGACGACAGGACGAGGCGAAACGAAAATGGCGATTGCGCGTACGAACGCAAAAATGGTGCACGGCATGAAAAAAGGAAGGAACGCGAACGAGGATGAAGAGTTAAGTGGCTGTTTATGCCGCGATCCTCTCGTGTATGTAAAGTGCATCTCGTGCGATCGCTGTTACGTATGAAAAGGGACGAGGGTGGTGCGAGTAAATGTAAGCAGTAAGCCATTTTCCAGACGATGAGGCGCGAAGCCCTGCGCTGCCTCTTAACGTGGGTAATCCTGGCCTTATACCAAGAACGAGCGACCGAGCGAAGCCACCCGCAGGTGCCACCTTCGGGGCTTCGTATACGTATGTGTGTGTCTATGTATTTATATATATATATATATATAAAAATGTGTATATACGTATGTACATGCGCCGCGCACATCGTATATTTAAAAGCTCGGCTCGATTATAGGTTATCCCGACGCGGCGCAAACATTAATGCGAGTATCTTTAATTTAAGCTCATCATCGTATTCGACTCATCATCGTGCGAGCGGCATTTTTCACCGGTCTATTAAATTCACGGAACACCGCGCGGTTGATCCTGCGAGATAAACAAACTACATAAACGCTCGTTGTTGCTCGCAGACAAATCCGATTGACTCCAAATAGCTTGTACGGATTCCATTTCGCACGCGTAACTTCTTCTATCATTATTATTTCTTGCTTCGAGCCAGATTTGCGGTTTAACGAACAACGGCTATTTTCGGCAAATCGCGTATGCTCTCGAGGCCGAATTTGTGGTTACGAGAATGAAATGTAGAGGGATGAAAGGAATAATGGACAAAAAATTCAAGTACGTTGGGATGGTCTTGTCATTCTTCAGTCATCTGTATGTATATATATATATATATATATATATATATATATATATATATTTGTTTCTTTTTTATCTCTCTGATCTCAGGAGACGCTCTGTTTTCTTTTATTTAGTCTCTATCTTTATCAAGTTTTTAACATAATTAACTTGTATGATTTTTTTTTTTTTTATTTTCTTATATCTCTTTATCTTTTTATAATCTATGATTTTCTGTAATTTTTTAATTTAATATTTT
>JABFQC010000031.1:0-47392 GCA_022817085.1 Psilanteris sp. ZL-2020
ACCCGTGTCCGTTCTGCACTCACGCGGCCAGCGCCGCGGCGGCCGCTGCGGCGGCTGCGGCCGCGGCCGCGGTCAACAGCGTGGCGCCGCTGGGTTACGCCCGGCACCACCATCACCACCACCAGCACCAGACGCCGCTGCCGCCGCCGCCTCCGCCCTCCGCCACGCAGACCCACCACCACCGCGTGGGCAAACACGCGATTGACCAGCATCCGCAAAACGGCTGCGACACCAACATATTCGCGCCCTTGCGCAGCAAGATGAAGGTCCTCAAAAAGTTCAAACGCAAGATGGGTTTAGGTGAGAGCAACCAAACTAATTCGAACCTTTGTTTCGTTGCGAATGTTTCACCCGTGTTGTTTTGTTTTCGCACGCAAACTCGCGCGTGTCGGTCCGAGTTTGTGACGGGTAGTTGCTGCTAGTAGAGTCCATTAAGCAGCAGCCGAGCTTCGTATCTGGGTTTTTGGCTGCAAACTCGCATGGGACACCCTGCAACGGTAGTCGAGTAGATTTGGTTTTACCGTCTAATCGCGTCTAATCGCGTCTTGAGGCTTGTTTGGAAAGAGTAGTTGATTTTGTTGCCAGTTGTCGAGTACGAATGTTTTTGCACAACTACGATACCGCTTTTGGTTTGAAAAAGTACGTCGGCTCCCTTTAAGAACTTTCATACATTTTTATTCGGACGCTTTGATCAATTGTTCGATGATGGAAAGTTCGCAATCGTAATGCTTACTTTATAACCTCATTTTACCGAGGATAAATGATCTTGTCGGATTTAGTGCCACGATATCTAAATCTATTGTGATTTCAATAAACGCGCGTACTTCACTTTTTGTCGAATTCAGTTTTTCATCGAAAAATGCCCAATTCCATCAACTTTTTAATTTTTTTACCGTTACCGTTAAGCAATAATATTTCAACTTTTAATTTAAAACGACACTTTTGTAAATAGAATAAATGTCGTAAACGTTAAGAGTTTAATGCAATTTTAATGTCCTTTTTATTACTTATTATATTCAAGTTCAATCGTATTATCGTTGTATATATTCTGTTTTATAAAAAGCAATCGAAAACTGCGGCAAATACAAATCAACTTTTTGTTATACAACTGTGATAATACAAAATATAATATAAACTCATGATGGATGAGCTCATTAACACAATTGTTCGAGCGATACAGATATTATTAAAAAAAAAAAGAATAAATAAAAAAAAACAGAACAAAAAACAAAAATAATTAAATTAATGACTTTGCTGATCGTGAGGATTGATTTTGAAAACGGAATTTTCTATAACGACCCAAGTTTTTCAACTACTTTCAAAGATGCCAGATGTACCTTGAGTTTTATTTCATCGCTCACATGGCACATCTTTGAAACCTATAGAACAGCTGCCCTTTGAACCGTTGTCCAATCTTAACTAATATTGTGTCTTCCTTTCCCTTATTATTTCCCAGGCCGGCTTAAGAGTACGTTGACTTTAAAAACAATTTCGTCAATTAATGTTTCAAGCAGTCGTGCGCGCACCTTTGTATAAAATTTATATAACGAAACGCATTACGTAAACGAAATAGGGTTATGAATAAATAATTGTTTTTTTCTTTTGTTTCTTTTTCTCCATAAATAACACGAAATGGCATAAAAGCTTATGGTTTCAGTCGATGGCAAAGTTTTTTTTGTATTACAACGCGTCTAATCCCGCTATTACTTATTTTCAACTAACTGCATGTAAACTTTATTTATGTCGATTACGAAACAGCACTGACATTTCTTACTCGTGTGTGTATTTTCAAACGATTTTCAAATTAAACGAGTATAAACAAATAAGATAAACGCCGTTTGCAACAACAAAAAGGGGAAAGTAAAATGAAATTAAACTGCCACATAAATTTCGTAAAGATTATTTTTATTCCAAATTACGTTGAATCCCACGTAAATATTGACTCTTCTTTCAAGACGGCCCGTGAACAGTTTCCTATCGTTTTTCAGACGGCGGTTCGGCACTTATCGCCTCGACCGTTCGTGTCGATTTGAAATTTCCCGTCATTCAAATAGCGGCTCAAAAGTCTTTCGACCGCTTAGCCGTCGTAAAATAATACACATTTGATCAAATAGAAAATATTTATTTAAAATACCGCGCGGGTTTCTACTCGAGGTACGCGCTCGGACGGATCGCGTTTAGCCGCAGACGACCGAGTAGTTACGAAATGCAGCGATCGCGACCGCTCGCAAGCCGACACTCTAAGCACGATTATGCGAAGCTCGCGTCTGTTGTGGACAAAATGTTTAGGAATTGCAGCGAGTCATTGTGGGCGAAAAGTCTCGGAAAATGAAAACGCGACTATGCGGGCCGGGCGAGCGAAGCTCGGGGATATCGCGAACTTTTATAGGGCACGGCGACCGACTTTTCTCCTCGCCACGATTTACCCTCGTCTCCAGTTTGGCACGGATTTCTAGTTCTCCCATCAGATACATACGTCAGCCGCGACCTTCTCTGTTCGCGATGCGCTCATTGCGAGCCTTTTAGACTTTACTTTTCCTTTCCTGATCCGTGCATCTGTATCTGTTTTCTTTTTCAGCTTTCAACTTTTGTCTCAACTCCTCGGCTTTTCTCCGACCAACCGAACTAGACCACGACTCTTTTGTACCCATTGCGTCACCGATATATATATATATATATATATACGTATAATATTATATTCGAGTCACAATAGCTCGTCGGGGTGCAATTGCCAAGCCGATCGAACGCGAAATCCGAACGCGCGATCGATTAAAGGAAACGAAAGTTTTTTGTCGCATTTAAATAGTCAGGTAGCTGCGACCTTTCCACGCGCTTTAAATGTCCCGACGGTTTATGGAAAGAAATCTTCTCCTCGGCCGGTGAAACCATTCATCAAAGAAACAGCTGTTCGACATCCACCCTCGCTCGTTGCCACCCTTGCTTCCTCGAGACGTAACTAGATTCGTTTCGCTCGCTGATTTATACAGCTGACGTCTTTCGGCGTCTTGCGACGTGCCTGTTGTTTCCATCAACCAATTGTTTCAAGCACTCAGCTTCGTTAGTTATATATATATATATATATATATGCTTCGCCCGCGTCTAACTTATCCGACCCCAACGCGACAATACCTCCGATCGGTTCCGACCTGATCGTAACGCGGAATTCGAACGACGCGACGAATCCAATTTTCTTCCAACGAGCACAATCGTGAGAATTTTCATTACTCGCGTATGCCCGTAATTATAGCGTTCGCGACGATCAGAGGTAATAATTCCGTTCGCGCGAGCTGCATTTTGTCGCGACGAACGGCGGCTGTCGTGAAAAATGACAATCCCGCGCTCGCTTTTTTACGATCGAATTAATGCGTAATAAGAAAGTGCGAATGAAATTAGTTCGGGAGATATACTTTGATTTGCATACAAATTGCGAAGCGGCGGAATTTTGCTTTGACGCGCGCGTCTCTTTGGGATTCAAACGGCGCGGGACAAAAAGCCGGGGCGTCGATGGATTTTTTGCCGCTGACAGAAGCGAGGACGGAAATTCGCGTTATCTCATCGCGGTTATTATCATAATTCATGAACCGGCTAAGTCGGTCGCTAACGAGGAAACGCGCGGCACAAAGGCGGACGCGCTTTTGCATCGGCGAATCCTGGCGCCGAGCGGCGCAATTAAGTGGCCAACTTCACTCTTTATAAAATTATCACGTACTTCAAACTTCTTTGCGACGCGAAGAGGGGCGTCATCTCGAGCCACGAGAGCGAAGCGCGCACTTTGTTTAAGCCAAAACGTTTTAGCGCCGTTGCGCTCGAATTATCGTTGTTTACGATAAACGACGCTTGCCAAAATAGTGGCCGTTCGGCGTCAGCCCGTCCGCGCGCTTTTGTTGTAAATAAAAGCGGCGCTCGATCACTGACCAGCCTCACGAGCGCGAAAAGGCAGCATCCACCCGCTCGCGCGCTCTGACGTCACACTTAGCATGTAACCCGTCTTTGTTCCCTGCGTAGCGTCGCTCGAACCGGTTTGTCACGTTACGTTTACATTATTGCCTATCAGCTGAGTCCCGCGCGTATATAAATACATTCGACGACGAAGTTACCGTTCGGAGTCGGAGTCCTCCAGCCAAACCAACTCTCGTCTTCTTTACGAGTGACGCCGCGTGCCAAACCAAAGTTACGCTCCCGTGAATGAATATAAAATTGTTCGCAAATTGCACGGTGACGGGTGGTGGTTTATTATTATTTCGCGATTTTTACCAAATACACACACAGAAGAGATTTAATCAAAATTTTGTTCATTTTACCAAAATGATTCGATGGTTCAACGTACCAAATATTTTGAAAATGTAACAAACTTTTGGTTGAATCAACATATCTCTTCGCTTCGATTTTGGTTTATAAGCGCGAAAATATGGCGCGACAAAAATTGTAGTTAAAAGTAATGTCGGATGGTTAAATTGGTGTAAATGGACTTAATGTTCGTTTGCATTTCGATTGCGTTGTAAATTTAATTTGTAATTGTTCTTTAGTTACTTTCGCACAGTAAATCTTTTAAAAACGTTGATATGTAGTAATACTTGTAACGAGGCTCGCGGACCGACGCGTTGACGTATTATTTGTCTTAATAATAAGGCTTCGATTTTGCGACCTCGCTGGGACGTCACTTTCGTCGACGCGAAATTCAGGTGGTTCTTGTTTCAAATTCACCTTCCCTGCGCCGCTCTCTCATCGGCACCGCGTGATATTTAAATGGAAGTGACATCGTTAAAAAATCCCTTTGAAAATATAATACCTAGTGTTTGATTACGCACAGCGATTCATGTTAAAAAAAGTGGCTCTTGTTGTATCGTCGAAAAGTACGCGCCCGGCATCATCGAGAGCGGAAACAAGCTCGAATTTCAAACGGAAGTCGATACCCGGTTGCTTCGCGTTCGGAATTTCCACATTGGTTTCCGTAGTCTTCTCGCTCCGCGCTGCTGCTTTCACCCTCCTGCGTTCCATTTCCGCGGTTGTTTAATTTCTCTCTCTCCTTTTTTGGCCTTTTTAACCGCCCTGTCGCACGTTAGCTTCGCGACTCGCAATTAAGGTCACTAAGCAACCCGCGACTTTAGACTCGCGTCAGTATCACCGACCGGAGTATTTCGAGTATTTTCTTTTTACGTTCAGCCGTTATCTTGGGAGGCTCGGCTAATAGGAGAATCCGTTGATTAAAACGAGTGGATACGAACCCGGCTCGTCCTAATTCGCTGGAAATTTCGATACACGAAGCCATCTGCGATATTATTATCGCGAACCACGGAGCGATCTATAATTCACTCTTTTCGAGTGCGCCTGTTGAAAATGGTGCTCCATCATTGCCGCCGTCGCGACTGACTTTTTAAGGGTTTTAAGGGATCCCTACCCTCGGTTGAAGGATAAAATTATCAAGGGACCGGGAGAAGAGATGTTTCTCTGCGTTAATGGAACAACTGTTACTCTTTCGCCAACGAACACGAATCATCGCAATAACGGATTATTATTCTTTTTAAAGAACGAACGCGTGCTTGTTTTGGTTACGCACGAAATTTAGACTTTTTATTCCGAAACTCGCATGCTAATGACATTTCAGTTACTCTTGACACCGCGCACGTCGAGGACTCGAATATTGCCATCTCGAATTTAATTTGCCACAGTACTCTACGAAGAGTTATGACACAACCTACGCATAATTAACAAACCGGCGCCTGGAAACCCACGAATGATTTAATCATCTAATTGCTAAAGGTCAATGGAATGCTCACAAGTGACACTGCTCGAAAGAATCAAGTGCAGAGAAAGAGTCGAGAGTGACACTTTTTGAATTCTGAGAGAGAAAGAATGGGCGTTTATGAAATTACACCGAGAAAAATATCAATGCTAAATCAACATTGTATACTTAATGTTATTCTCGAAAAGTTAATTTGAATTAAATACAATGTAAAAATTACATTGAGTCAGTGTTAATTCAACATTTCTAACCTAAAAATGTGAGAATAAACGAGTCAATGTTGAGTCAATGCTGATTTAACATTGATATTTTCCCCTGTGTAGTTAAATAATGAATGACGCGGAAACTGAAAAAAATCATAAATTGTGCAATAAGAAATGCAAAATTTTTTGCAATCCGCGAGGAAAAGGTACCGTACTATAAGCACGATCTGTTGATTTTAAATTCTCTCCAAATAAAACGGGGGGCGATTCGCGCCGCTTCCCCTTGCATCGTTCCCGACTCGGTTCTGGCAGAATCGCGATCAACCTTTGCTCATTCCCGTACCTCTGTTTTTAAGGAAAAAATTACTCCGCGGAGAGTCTCGGAGAATTCACATGTAAATCCAAAGTCACAAGGTGTTTCAAACACAGACAGACCCATTGCTCGTTTCGAAACATCTGTCGCCCACTTTTTTGTTCGCGCATGCGCAATTTTTATGACCAGGCCTGCTTTCGAATCGTTCGCACTCAGGTTCTGTAATGTTTGTTGGCACCACTGTCCTCGTGGGTAATCCAGATTTCGCTTGCGTTCGAGAAGAACAGGGAATTCTAAAACGAACGAGCGGCACATTTTTCGAGGTTTGGCGCAAAAAGACGGTGAGAGAGTAATTCAATTCATAACAAGACTGCGACAGCAAGCAAGATATTGCGAGTTAACATCGGAAGATAACGAAATCAGAAACCAGGCACTGGACAAGTGCAACTCAACCGAAATCAAGAAGCGGATCCTCGAGAAAGGCGACATAACCTTAAAAGAAGTTACGGAAATCGCTCAGGCGTTTGAGGTTATATCAGTTCGTGTAAAAAACATGGAGCCGAAAAATGTAGCTAAACTCACGGAGAAGAAACAAAAAGTCAATAAGCAACAGCATAAAACAACAAAGAAAAGCTGTTCTAGGTGCGGTTATGTCGGGCATTACAATTCCGACAAAAATTGTCCGGCCAAAGTCAAAACTTGTTTGAAGTGCAAGAAGGAAAGCCATTTCGCATCCGTTTGCAGAACAAAGACAGTGAAAGTCATCCAGGCGGATAGCAAATACAAATACATGTCATTTTGGGATTATTATTATAGTGGAAAAGGGTTTACGATTACACTTGTTAGAAAAGGAGTTACGGAATTTCAAATGAATAATATGATTTTTGATGAAAAAGGCGATATAGGTATTGGCAAGTTAAATGTGCCTGAAGTTTCAAACATTGATTATCAACGAATCATATTTAGATGAATAATAATAATTTGGTACAAGCAAAATTTACACTTTTAAAGATAATATTCTTTAAAATATAATGTAATTAGAAATTATTGCTATCAAAGTAAAATTCAATATGATTAAACAGGTTGATTAACTGAATTTATTAGATTCGTTGATATTCAATAACGTTTGGAATTTGACGCACATAATAGTTAAAAGATTTTCAACTCAAGTTACCAATCGACCCGCCATTTCCCCCTATAGCACAACCGCTGCGTCGAGTGCCTTGTAAAATTCGCGATCAAATCCAAGAACAGATTGATGAACTACTGCGACAGGATATAATCGATAAAGATGTAACTTTAATCGAAGTCCGTCGCGCTGTTAACACGAGAATATGAGACACTTTAAAAGACACTAATTAACAGCGCGTTTTTCGTTAAGTCCCAATGGAAACGCTGCTTGGTCTACATCTGGTGCTTTTGCAACGAGTTATTTTTAAGTGCCGTATGACGGGGAAGAAATCTTTCGACCAAAAGACATTAAGCGCTGTTTAGATATTGCGGCTGTATAGCTTTCTTCATAACTCTATATATAAAACACGAGCGACGATGTGTGTTTTGAAAATTAAATACGCACGCTTTGATGCCCTTTTAACAATTTTCGCACGCTGCACTGAGAGAAACAGATTGTTGAATTAAATATTTAAACAGTTTCGTTACGTATCTAACATATTGTAAAACGAGACCACAATCTTAGATATTCTATTAAACAATCTGGATTGTCAGATATTGCAAAACGAATGTCATATTAAATGACATATTCAACATAACCTTCAATTTTTACAATCTTGACTGTTGAAGTGAATATTTGTTTATTCAAATCGACTATTTGTAGTTTAACAATCTAATTTTAATATCTTGATTGTGAATTTAACAATCTTTTCTCTCAGTGTGGATCATCGCCTCGTCGTGTAATATCAATTTCGCGTTGTAATAAAATTAGGGTCCGAAGCGCCCTCAAAAAATATGCTCACTTTTGTCACATTAGAAGGATCCATAATCCCGATCAAGTAATTCGCGTCCGAATTAAGGGTGTTCCGCAACGTGCAAATCGCCCGTAAATGCCGGTATCCCCGGATGATCGATAGTCTTAATGCTATTTGTCGTGACATTAATTCATGCATATGGGTTAAATAGTCAATCTTTTTTATGCTCGATCGGTCACCCCACCTTGACTTTGCGTATCCCTCAAGAGGGAATAAAAATAAGAACCGCCGCACGCACTTTTGCCCGAAGCGAATCGTTTCGATCGCCCCGAGTGAACGAATAAACGAACGCGCACTTTTCACGGCGAGTAGGAAAAGTGCGAGAAATTATCCGGGAATGCATAGCCGGCGAAATAGCTCGCATGTTTAACGTGCGTTTTGTGACGTCATCGAGAAGAGCCGCGCCGGCAACGCACGCACGCGAAATTGCGCGGAATTTCCATGGAGCCGGCCGGTTCTGTCGACGCCCGCAGCCTCCTGCTTGCCTATGGGGTTTGTGCGTAATAACGCAATAGAAGCTGTATCGATCCTGCCCAGAGTCTGGCTGTTGTCAGGGGACTGATAACGATATGCACGACGTACAAACCCTTTGCCGCGCGTATTATATATCGAAATACTGCCAGTCGGCGCGCTTGTTCAACGCAAGAAAAAATTGCGTTACATTCAGCCGCCGGCTCATTGATCGACAGCTTTCGTACCGCCAACGTTTCCGAGCGTTTAAAATACGTCGGCGTACCGCCGATTGCAACCGATCCGAAACGCAAACCCCGAAATCGGATCCGGTTTGGCCGTAATTATCGAGAATCCAATTCGCCGTCTGCGCGACGTTGTCGCTTACGTAACAACGAAGTCAGGGCAATATAAAAATTATCATTCGCGGCAATTGTCGATGTTGAGTTGCAACGATGACGCAATCGACGACACAATAAATTTTAACATTTTCGTCGACTCTTCTTAAGATTCTGTGACATTTTCTGGAATCAATCGAAAGTGCTGGCGCTCGCAAAGGTTAAGCCGCGTTGCATTGGAAATGCTAAAGGCATTAACATTTTTTGTCCCCGCGAGCCGCGTTGCGCGCGCGTCATAATAATAATGAAAATGCCACGGTACAATTTTGCGATTCGATTGGACTGATTTTGGGAAAGGCAGGACAATGGTTGTTGATAAAACAGAGCGGCGGGCCGCGTTTGTGCGTCGGGTTAGGAGAGTGACGTGCGTCGCGAGAGTCGCGCCCGGGGAGGGGGATAAAACGGTGGACAGTAAAAGCGGGGTAGGATTAAATAGAGGACTATCGATTCGTAGAGAGCCGTTTTGGAGGGCATAGGAATTTGGAGAATGGATGCGCGCGGAAAAAGGAAAAGAGACGAATAAGATAGAGAGCGAGAGGGAGAGAGAGAGTAAGTACGAGGAGGAGGGGGGCGACGGGAGGGGAAGGTGAGAAGCAGGAGGGCGAAAGAGAGACGGAGAGTGTCCTTTGTCAAGGATCGGTCCTTTTTTTCGGCCGGCGCGACTAGGGGGATGGATAAATTCCAACACCAATGGCAGAAGCCCGGTGCTTAGCGGGTCCGTGAGGCCAGGTGGTACGCGACCGTTGCGCCGCTGCCGATGCCGCATCCCCCTTTGCCGGCGCGACGTCACGCTCATGTATGGCAGCTGCAACGTCCGGCCTCGAAAAACGCGTACCACCACTACGTTTCTAGCATTAATTTTGTTTCATCTTTTCGTTGCGTTATACGCGCGTTCGAAGGCTGCGAATTCGTGACAGCCACGCGCGCCGCGACAAATTCAATTGCAAATAAATCCGCACGCGCGCCGCACTCGGCCGATCGTTACTTTAACCCGACTGTCTTGGTTGGACTTTGTAATTAAGTGTGGTCCGAGTAACAAGAATTTTAATTCTTGCTTTTCACTCGCAAAGCAACAGTTAAACTCGCGCGATCGATTTAAGCGCCGCCAAATTGAGAGAGCAAAATTGGAAAAGGACAACGGCGGGGTTCGAACCAACGAAATGATTAACTTTCGGAGCAACGCGAGCGTTTCTATTGCGCCGACAAGGATAGTCAAAGTCGCATTGAAAGATGCCATTGATTGATAAGCGAGGCGTGTTATTTGTAGAACGAGCACTTGTGGCGAAATGAAAACGATCGCGTGTTTCGCGGGATGACGTGTAATCACGGCCGATCGAGATATCGGACGTTAATTGAACCGCGAGTGGGCCGACTCGCGCTCCTCGTGTTGTAGCCCTTGGCCGATAATTTCGCGATCCTCGGAAGGAGCGCGGAAAGCGCGGCGTCCGAGGCAAATGAACGAGAAAACCCTCGATGGTCATCGCGCGTAGCCGAGGGTTGCGCGAGCCAAGTTCAACGACCTCCTCCTCCTCCTCCTCCGGCACCTCCCACTCTCGCTCTGATTTCGCGTTTTTGTTTGTTTGTTTTTGCCCGTCTAACTCGGCTTCGCGCGCGTTTTATATTTCGACCAATTCGCGGTTCAAAAAATCGCACGCCCGCTGCGCGGTTTTTCGCCTCCGCCGACTTGCGCGACGAAACGATAAAATTAGTCGTTGTCTTTCGTTTGTATTAAGAGTCTCGCGGCGTAAAATTAATTTTCCATACAAGTTATTAATGGTCGGGTACCTTAAGCGTTGTTGGTACACGAGTTTGCTTCTTTTAACACGCGCCTTTTTTGCCGCGCTAGCACGAATCGCGCCATTGTTACGCCTCTTTGATAGCGCGAGACAACAGATTCAAAGTAACGCTCCAATAAAAGCGCCGCGCGACTCAATTTTTTCCGCGGAACACACGGCGGCTCGCGAAATCGTTAACGCAACTTCGCGGATCATTTTTCGCTTATGCATCTCGGTCTCCCGTTATTCGGACTGACGAAAACTCGCGCGATTGCCGTTGCTGGCCGGGGACAATAAAATCGTCATTTCTACCTTTTCAAATCAACTTTCTTCGAAAGCATCTTTTTACGACAACGCGACTTAAACGTTTTAACAATCAGAAAAGAAAGGGGCAACGATTTCTCACGCTCAAAAGTCCCTACCAAATCCGTCCCGTAAAAAATCAATACCATTTATCATCGTCCATTGATACGCGCGACTCAAACACCGGAAGTATTCAACAAACATAATGATAACAACCGATTAATCGTGATCGTCAAACGGCCAATATTAAAATCGTGAAACCAAACGACGAATTCGATTTGGACGTGAAAATTGCGCGAGATGAAACAAAAAGAAAACGCGGACGGTCATCGGGGCTTTAATCCGCGGCTGAAAACCGCGCTCGGGTCTATCGCGAAATGGAAGCATTGGAAAGGAAACGAAGCCGGCGTCCGTAGATTTTCTGAATCCGCAGGCACGAAAGCGTTGCTGCGAAGAAGAGGAAAAAAAGCTTCTCGGGGGGGAGGAGGAGGTAGTCGGATTATCGGGAGATAATGACGGTGCATCGTGCGCAAGAAAGCGGTTCACGGTTGAACGACGGGTCTGGCACACAATGCCAGCTGATCGGCGGTGGAGGCCCGGTGCGAGCCGAGCGCCCGCTCGCTCGCACTCGGGGCCGAGGCCTTATGTCGAGCTCTCGGGGCCCCGCGGCTTTCGGAGCAGTGCGCCACCAGTCGTCGCATCGGCCGCCCGACTGCGCGTCTATTCGTTCCGTGCGCTACGTCGTCGCGTTCGACTCATTGCCGATTTTTCTCTGCGCGCGACCAAACTAGTTTCGCGAATCGCCACAGGCATGCGGCTCCTGGCGAGGCTCCGCGCCGCGTTCGCGTGATTTCGAATTACCGTTTTGCTCGTTCGTTTGTTTTTCGCACTTTCGCACGATGTCACTCTTGTACCAGCGGCCCAGGAAGCTCACTGTCGGCAGTGCCACGAGGGTGGCTCGCCAGCGACTCTTCGCCATGCACGGCCACGGTGAGTCTGTCTCTTTTGCTCCGCTCTTGGCGGTGCGGCTCGACGAGGAAAGCGAAACCGCGCGAACCAAAACTGACAGCCGTCGACGCGGATTTCGCGCGTGTTGCTTTTTCGCTCGGCTCGCAAACCGTCCAACCGATTTGTGCCGCGGCTTTTTGCGCCGGTCGGACGCGTCGCGTTTGACAGCTGCGATTTTCCGGGCGCTCGGGCTTCTTTGCTCTCGTTCGATCCGGACTCCGTATTCTGGGAAATGCGCCCGTGACGATTTTAAAAACACGGTCGTTACCCCCGCCCGATCGCCGCTAAATACGAACCATTTTTTGCACGATTGCTAGACATATGGCGACTTTTGCTTCATTCGTCGTTGTGACTCATGGAAAACGCGTTGATTCGCGTTATGAATTTGATACTTCGAGCTTTAAGAATACGGAATATATTCGGAAATCGTCGGAAACGTAATCGTTTTTGTCGGAGGAAAGTGACTTGTTTGATCATTGAAACGCGATATGTTTTTATTTCGAATTTATATATATATATACATCCTCTCGAATCACTTATACGCATCCATTCATCGAACGGAAGATGGCATGTAAATAAAATAAAACGATGATTGGGACGAAAAGGCCGTCATTAAATCTAGATACCATAATTCCGTGAAACGCACGCGCTGAAAGCGATAACCGTGACAATTTGCGTGTACGTTTTATGGCAGTCTTTGTGTCGAACACTTAGACGTCTTGCCGAAAAAAGGACATAAGGGCAGTCGCGCGGCAAAGAAAGGGATCCTGTGCGGGTACGTTTCAACGTTGCGTCCGGTCGTGTCTGTTTTCGAACCCAGTCACCATACACCGTGTGCTTTTACGAATGTATCATTGTATTCACGCTGGAGCGACTCGTGCTATCTCTTTTCAGCGTCCCTTTTCGTTCATCTCTGCATTATCTTTCTTTCGCTTTTTTTTCCTTCTTTCTTTTTTCCACGGTAGCCCTCGACCTGCTTTTCCTTCGGCTTATTATGGAATGAAAAACCCGGCATTTCGTCGCAACAAATGCATTCTTTTGTCCGCGGTGCATCAACTTGGGTTACTTCGCTAATATAACAACGTTCCCGATACGCTGATATTGTTTCGCTTTGATTCGTATCCCGACGGCAATAAGAATCCCTTTTGTGCCGAGAGGTTGACCAAACGAAGACAATATCGATCGGGGCTCTTCGATTACAAAATTGTTTGCTACGTGTGTAATGCGTCGAGCATTTTAATTCGTTCGTAAAACGGAATCGTTTCGGATAAATACTGCAATTTGTCATCGTTGCAATAATGCGCCTTAATGAGTTTCTAACGTTGACGATCAGAGCGGAGTCATTATCTCGTTATGACAAAAGTTACGGCACTGAGTCGTACGAAAATATAGCCGGCAATATAAATTGGTTTCGCGAAATTCATTAAACGAATTAATGCTAATAATTAAGGAACAGTAATCGATGCCATTGATTAAACTCGGTTTAATTTACACCCGATAAATACAGCGCTTTCTCGGGTTTCCACAATCACGTGACTCATATGTGTACGCAGATGTACAAATATGATTCCGGTGAAAATTTTCGTATACGTTAGAACTTTCGTTTCGTGCTCGCTTAATTAATTTAAAAAGTAGAATTTCTTAAAACATTCACGTCATTGCGATGTAATATTTTAAAGTTTTTTTTTTGTTTTTTTTTTATCTATAATTTGTTCTGTTATGACTATTTTCTCCGTTCGTTTGCTTTATATAATTTGTGTTATACGAGCACACTGTCATTAAAAAGATGACTTTGACAAAATATTATACAATTATGATTTTCAAACGGACTTTACCGTTTGTTCGTAAAAGTGCGCAATAATGTCGAAAAAAACGTAAAAAATTGACTACAATATCGTCGAGTAATAACTAAATAACGGCTTTATTAGACGCGTTAGAGGAAGTTTTTCTTCGTCATTTGATTTGATCCAGTGATCAAGAACTGCTTTTGATCGGCGAACAAAGGTGCCCTCGTTGAAAAGTACACCCCCGCAAAGCCCGCGGGCGCGCCGTTTTGGCATGCGAAGTGACAGATGCGCGCGTTCAATTCCACCCTCGCGAAAACCGCAAACGAGTCGGAGTCAGAAGGGTCGTGCGGCGAGCCGAAGGACTCACTCGCGTAGCTCATCACGCAACCCTAAGGTCGTTAATCCGATTGTCGGATAGCGCCAAATGCTTATGCTCGGATAAAGTATCGCGATGGGAATTCGCACTTGGCGCTTTGGGTCAACGCGGCGATACTTGCGGAGTCGTTCTAAATCTAAACAATGGTGTTGCGTTAAAATAAAAGACTGCTGAAACGGATAGTCCCGATCCACTTCTTATGACAGATGGCGTTTTCAACGGACAGCTTGAATCTTTTCTCAGAAATTGTTGTGTCCTTTTGATGCTATTGAATTTCAACATCGACACGCACGAATCAATTTTTCATCTTAACAATGTTGAGATTATGCTTTAATAAACGTTCATTTAGAAATAATATATATATATATATATATATATATGAATAGTATTAAAGCATCGAATCTTAAATTATATTAATCAGTCTTAACTGGACGACCCGTTACTTTTTGGAACATAAATTAAATCCACAATTAATTTATTAACTCCGTTAAACTACGCTATCGATCCTGTGATCTGACTGAAAAGTCCTTTAAACGCCAAGTATAAATATTGAATCGTCAAAAACGAATTCGAATGGTAATTAACTGGACAGCGTTTTTGTAACTTTATTTAGCGGCTCTATTGTTGTTTTGAAAATAGATTTTAAAACTAAGACGTTTTAATTTACTTTTTTCCTCAAAAAAGGCCGTGGAATGTGAGAAGTTTAAAGTATCTTCTACGACCAAATATGCAGAATCATTTATCTTTTACGTTGACTTTTTTACGATCACTGCTGGACGAGGTATTTATAGATTTTCAAAATGAATATATGTTTATAAATAAAATAAGCGTTGTGTAAAAAGGACGTAATTTATGAACAAGAGGGGAGTTTGTTGTGTATCTTTAGCAGCCACCCCTGGTCTCCGAGAGACCCTCGTGTCGGTTCGCGCACCCTCGACGGTTAACAGTTCTGGACGTCGAATCCCGCTCCGCTCGAATAAGATAATGTTGTTTTAACTCTCAAATCCGACGTCCGTGCGTTTTTCAAACTCGAGTTAAAATTTTAACACAATAATGCACGCGAGTCCGTCCACGCCTGTCTTTTAACTCAGTCGACTTTCGAGGTCAATCTTTACGTGGGTTTGTATTGAAAAGTAATCGATTCCGTTTGTTTGTATAAAAAATCGTACGAAAAAGTTGTATATAAAAACGTGACAATCAATGCGTCCAGTCCGACATCTTCTGACTCAAAATATTAGTCACTTTTAACATTAAAAGAAGGTTACCCGTACACCGTATTTCGCCTTTTATGTACAGTCTTAATTTACGACACCGGACATATACAGTCCGTATCAATAACACCGGTGTCACCGGGGCGTTACATCACTCATTATATTCACAACCAAAATTCCGTTCCGCGGAGTTTTTGTTCGTTTCTTATTCGATTGCACGCCGTTTCATTTACCTATCAAATAATGAGCAGATTGCGAGCGCGCGGGGACAAAAGTTGCAAACACGCGCGTGCCAATTAACGCGTCAGGCCGTAATTTTGCCGATCGCAAAGGTTACGAACGCCTAACGATTTCCGAATCAAAGCCAGCGAGCGAGCGAGGCATAGCGTAATATCGAAGCGCCGTTACGTAAGAGCCGAACATCGCCTTTCGACTGTTAACCTCGGGAATAAGCGTGTAAAAAGGAAACGGCGCCGAGCGAGACGAATAAAGATGACAAAAAAAATGCAATAATTGTGATCGGTTCGGAGCGGGCGAGCGAAGGACGGAAGGAAACCGAAGCGGAAGGCGACGAGGAAGAAGAGAGGCGCTCGCGCACAATCCAGGAGGGACCTCGTTCCCACGACCGGTGCCGTGATCTTTGCCTAGCGCAGCTACCACGTTCGTCGGTCCTGCCTAGCCAGAGATTACCAACGCGCGCGCTCTTTCTTTCGCCGTCTTGCTTTAGCCCCCGCGCGTCGACTCTCCGTCTCCGTCTTGTTCGATCAGCGCGCGCTCTCTCTCGCTCGCGCACCCATCCTGCGATTATAACTCCTCGCCGCGGTGTTTTCTAATGCTTATAAAATATGGCTTGCAATAGGTGTATATTTAATTAAATTTTTACAGTTAGTAGCGGCGCGGCTGTTTGTTTCGCCATTACAATAATCGCGGCGCGGCGCGGACGGTAGCCGTTGCTGTCGGATCAGTGCAGCGAATTAGTTTCGCGGTCGGTTTTTTACGCGCCGGATAAACTACTCACGAACGAATGTTTGTCCGCCGAATTTCGCGCCCAAAAACACGCTCGGCCGCGTGCGTTCTTCCCGATGTAGGTTGTTTAGCAGGCTTCATTCGTCGTGTTGCAGGTTAACTGCGCAACACGTCAGCTTCTCTCTCTCTCTCTCTCTTTCGCTCTTCGACTTGCACACATGCAGCTATAATTCTCGCTCAAAAGCCGTGTGACTCACGGTTTATTTAGCCGATTCTGCTCCTTTTTTCCTTCGTCTATTTATAAGTCACGCGGCATGGGGTTCGCGCGCTTCTTTTAATGCGCGCCTCCCCGAGGCTATCGTTGCTGGCAGACCCGCGATTAACTTAACACTCGCATCCATTACCCCGGCCGTTTAATGCCTAATTAAATTGAAGCGACGAACGGCGCGCGGTTTACAGTTGCCGTTTCTTTTATTCGCCTTTTCTGTTCGCCGATGATTAATCGCGGCCGTTCGTCGTCGCTGACGCATCAATTTGTCGGGCGCGATTTTTCGCCGCTCGGCTTCAATTTGCGAGCTCCTCTCGGCTTTGTTTACACGCGCTGGCCTTTCGGCGGATCGACTTCCGCGCTGGAAAATGTGTGTCACGAGTTTCTCACGAGTCGCGTTGCCGAGCGAACGCGCGCCGGCAAACGGCGCCGATCGATCGCAAATTTGTGCGCGCGATTTCGGCGATTCGTCGTTTCGCCCGCGAAAACCGCGGAGCACGTAAAATCGTTCGAAAGCGTTTGCATGTTTTTTGTTTCTTTTTTTTTTTTTCGCAAACTAAGTTCGTTGGTATTTGCGCGTCGAAACTTTTTCGAGTTTCGCGTGGGAGGATTAATTCGAAATTGGCAACAAGTGTGTGTTTGCGAACGCTGCGGAGTGCATTGCACACTTTTCCAAACGAACCGCGTTGAACCGCGTTAAACCGACGACGTTAATTGGTCGGACGATCCGCGGCGTTCCGAGCCAGAAAATCGTGTTCCACACTCGACTTTCGACTACGGCGCTACAAAGACGAGCCGAGGACAAAACTTGAACGTCGCTCGTACTTTCATTGATGCTCGAGTGACCGAAAGCATAATCTACGAAATTCATCTATCCAGGCGGCTAAGTCATCAGAGCGAGAGAAGAGCCGAACAAAGGAGCTCGTCGGGCGCGCGCGCGCGGCGCTCTTTCTCCTCTCGGCGTTTTCCACTTTCCTTCTCCCCCGAATCGTCGGGAAAAAGAGCGCGCGCGTTTCCCCGCGTCCGGCAAAACGTTCAAACGCGCGCGCAATTACGCGCAAACGAAATCGCCCGCGGCCAAGCAAACGGTTAAACATTCGGATTCGGAAATCGATCGCGATCTTCTCGACGGGATCCGAGAAGGACCGAATAACGCGTAGTTCAATTCGGATACTAATTCGACAGCGACTTTACAAATAAAATGGTTAAAATTTCTCTCGAGAATGTTGTTTCCGAAAAAAAAAAACTGGAATAAAAAAGACGATACTCTCATTTTAGTTTCGGGGAAACGGTTCTATATTCCGTCTCTGTCTGGCGCGTTGGCTTTGGTGGCCGTTGTTTCCGTTTATAGGCGCGGTAGCGTAATTTTGAATACGTCCTCGGCCGGCGATGAGGTCCGATTAGTTTAGCGGCGTTTAACGCGCAATTGTTAAGGAGCCAACCGAGTCACTTTCTTTTGATTTGCAAATTGCGAGTTTCTATTTGCAGCCGAAATGTATATTAGGACTCGTTTTGGGCCGGGCGTACTCGAGTCAACAAAAGTACGTGTAAGCGTGGAATGCAGGCGCGACGGGGGGAATGGTGGTATACAGGTTAATGTACAAATTTTATTCGTACAATTCAACGTGGGAATAGTGTGCGCGAAATATTTACTCGAGAGAAAATATGGTGTATAATTTTGAGTTGTATTCCGCTTCGCGCTGGCTATTCATGGTCGACAAATTTGTATATGAAATTCAGTTTATCATAAACACGGTCGTTTCACGAAATAAAAACGGAATAATGCGCGTTCTATACGTTCGTCAGAGTTTCAACTTATTTTTAATGAGCAGCTAGTCGTATGCAGAATACATTGGTCGGTGTTTTTAATATATATATATAAGTATATATATAATGCTATAAACGTTATCTGCTGCATCTTTTCGTCAGTTCCGGATGACATCCAACCTCGTGTATTGGATTATGACTTGTAAAATTCATTTCCCCTACAATTATTATTGCGTTATCCAAAAGGAGTACCTGGACGACATTCAAATTTCCACATCGAATATCGAAAAATTTAAATTCCTTCCAAGGTCAAAATTGTCGCGAAATAAAAGCACTTCCGTCTGCGTATTTTTAGACCGAGTACATTTTGCCGGATATAACGTTGCAAGTTATCGTGTTTCATTTTCGTCGCCATCAGCTGTGAATTTTGTTTGTAGACGTCATAGAGCCTTTCGAAACTGTGCGGGTCCATTCACGCACAAACCAGCTTCTATCCAACGTTAATTGGTTTGTCATCGCTGGAAAAGTTTTTCGTCCGCGACGGGTCACCCCGGTCATTAATATTGATCAGTTTGTTTTTTTCTTTTTTTTTTTCCCCGAATCGAGTGTCCCGATAATTGATCGCCGTGTCTGTTCAGTTATTTGAGTCGGCCGATGTGCGGCGCGATCGTCCATTCAGCTCGGCGTTCGTGCTTATTCATAAGCGAGCGATTTAAAAATGGAGAGTTACACAACGGCTCGACTTTCGGGAAAAGATTTCACGGAAAACGATTCGCCGAATCGATGCGCCTCCGTGCGCGTTATTATCGCGAGCTTAGAGAGTTCGGTGCACCGGACTCGGCGAATGTGGGAGATGCTATTCGCGTAATAAGCCGCGTTACGTTGCGTTATTCTCGTCGCGCGAGGAGACGGCACAATGTGCGCAGCGAAAAACAAAGAAAGCGCCGCGAGGCGATTTGTCGGATGTCACTGGGTGCAAGTTCCGCGAAGCACGCGCTCGGTTATTTCGAAATAATAAAATTAAAGCGCCTCCTTAACGCGGCGTACACGGGTTTTGCGTATCGGGACGCGATACAAGGATGTGGAAATAAATTACCCCGAATAAGATACCGATCGTTCAAAGACGAGAAACGTCGTAAAATTTGCTTATCGCGTAGATCTTCGGCTTTAACTATTATTATCCTATTACTGTGCGGTGGTTTATTCGTGTGTGAATAATCGAATACCAAATATTATGAAACAGATATGTTCATTTAAGATTTGCCAGTACCAGCTTTTGATGTATTTACCTACACTTACACACACACATACATATGTGTAACACACGCTACGGACAAACAAACCCAAGACGACGTAAATTTCACGCGAAAGTAATTAAATATCCACGACGATGAGTCACCCCGGCGACGCTGAACACGACGGCAGACATTTAGGCTTTCGGCGTGATTGTGCAAAAATGTAGATTAGTACAATTAAACCGAAAAAGGTGCGATTAAATAACACCCGAGTTTGATGACAATCTCTCGGAATCCGCGCCAGAAACGAGTGTCGTTATTAATTAAGACGCGTCTCGAATTCGGATTCGACTCGGTGCCCCGCGCAAACGAGACGGCCGAACATTTCACGACGGCTTTCCCGAGCGTGGGAAACTTATGACACACGCAACGTGATTGTCCCGGCGTCGAGCGTGCGCTTGTTTTGAACGCGCCGCAACGCGTGACGATGATTGAACGGGCGAGCCTTTATCTTCGACTATGCAAAAATCGCGCAAATTACCACAGTCATTATTCTTGATTATTATAATCGCGTGATGCGGATTCGGTCGGAATTCCTCGCAGCCCGCGATTGCCGTTTTCAATGCTTTAATTACGGTGTTTGATGCCATTGAAACAATACGACCGTAAACAAGTTTCGAACGCTCGACTCATCCTCGCGACCGAAAACTCGCGAGGGCGTTCGAGTGCGTTTGGCGCTCCGGCGCCGAGCAAACGCGAATTATGACATTCGCGAAACGGCCGCGCCGCTCGGAACCGGGAGTCCGTTGAATCGGGATCGTGGGAACCGGCGACTTTATTCGCCGCGCTGACGGATTAATTACCGAGGTACCAGTTTTCCGCAGAAAATCAGTCGAGCGCAGTGAAACCGGTCGATTGTTACTTTCGATGTCCGATTGCAAAGCCGGGATGAATATTCATCTCGCTTTTCGTCCGCGCGAAACCTAAACGTTCGTTTCAATCGCACGGATAGTCGTTTCATCAACGGCGTTCGTCCGATCGGGCCGTTTACTTTGCGATCCGTCGAACGCCGAACGCGGCGATTGCGAAAGAGTAAACGGAAACCGATCGCGGCGCGTTTAAGCTCGGACCGTCTGGCCGACGGAAGGGCCCGTACGCGTGTTTGCACGAGCGGAGTTTAAGTGGGCCACAAGACTCGGCGGCGTTTCCGTGCCGGTTCGTGCGGTTTCCGGTGCGAACGCGTTACAACCAAGTTGCATCGGCGCGTCGTCATCAGTGTCGAATCACGCGTCGAACCGACGACGCGATTATCGATCCCGGAGACCGCGCTCGCACGCGAATTCGATCCGGTATGCGAGATTAAATTCGATCGCGCCGGTGTTCGGGCTTATCGTCGCGCAGGCATCGAGTGTCCGATGGAAAACGCGCGCCGGATGTTCCGAGGAGGTGGCTTTATTTTTCACTCCGAATATTGTTATAATTATAAACAAACGACCGTCCGTGGGTTGGCGATCCAGACTAATCAAAACTCTTTGTTTATTGCTGTTACAGTTCCAAGGTCGTCCAATGCTGGGCCAAACAATTTACCCCCATTGACGTTCCACCACGTGCACGGTGACAATGTCAGGCTGTCCAACAGTTCGACGATCGCGAGACGACAGGAGAGTTTCTGTAAGGGCGTGACGTTCAGCGCCAGGCCGGTTCGAGTCGGCGAAAAGGTGAGCTGCCGACGCGGATGTTTCATTCACAGACTACAAGGCATCCTGCGAGTTCTGATGCGCCGAGCGAACGCGCTCCGGTATTAGCACACAAAGCAATGTCTCCGTCTCCGTTCAGTGCCCGCGGTCGCAATTTGTTTCCTCGGCGCATTCGTTACATCCTAATTAGCGTTACGTAAATTGGCCGCTCTGTTTGCCGGCGCGCATCCGGCGCGTACAACTTTGCTCGCAACCGAATCCGCGGGCCGATTATCCGGCCCGATATCGCCACGCTGCACGCACCGCGCGCCGCCGATTAATTACGAGCGCTCGTAAAAACGTTAAGCGCCGACGTTTTTCGTAACCGTATCGCGGTGCTTTCGCGTCGCGTCGAACGCACGAAACGCAACCAGTTTTAGAAGACGTAATTGGCTGCGCGGACGAACCGAGGATTTGCGGTTTCAGGTATCCGCGCCGCGATCGTTGCAGCGAGGGAGAGCTACCCGCGCCGCGGACCCCCCGATTCTAACAAGAAAGCGCGCTTCGTTAATGAGCTCTAATCCGCTCGTTCGCGAAACGGTAATGTCGATGAAACCGCGAAGCAACGGTACTCCCGCGCTCGCGTCGAAATCAAATAACAGCAACAATCGTCGCGTGCGCGCGAATTCCAAACGCCCGAATCTCGGCGCGAATCGAATAACATCGAACGAACAAATATAATCGCTGCGGCGATAGGATCGCGCGCGCACCGACGTAATCGCCCGGCGGGGAGAAACGAGCGAATGATAATTGCGATTCGAGGAAACGCTTTGTCTGCGTTGAATCTAATCGATGATTTGACGAAGCCGGTGCGGCCGACTGGCGGATAATTGCAACTTATCGAGCATTGCAACATGCTGAATAACAAGCGACAATTAAAATAGTTATGCGCATAATTCGAATAAGCAGTGACCCTGGTCGCCTACGCGCGCAGTTATCAGCAACGCGCGGAGTTGCGCGGGAATGCCGCGGAGTCAAACAACATATTCATCCGCGCGCGCCAGCCAATAGATACCGATAGATACGCGCGCCAGCTTGGGAAAGTCTCGCTTTTATCCGCGCAATTCTAGGTTATAGTTATGCCGCGAGACTCGAAGGCACGTCCGAGCGCGGCGGAGTACTGACCCGCGATAGATACGGATAGACGCGCGAGAACCGGCAAAGAGAGAGGCCGATCCGTGGGCGTTCTTCCACTCCGCGCGCCGCTCGGTTGCTTTTGACTTTTAACACGCACGCCGTTTTTGCATTAGAATGCGGCCGTGCACGCGCCACTCCGGGACCTGCGATTGTTTGCGCGCCGTTTTCACGCGTTTATGTTAATCCTGACATTTCGCGAGAGAGGCGCGTCGTGGTCCCGGACTTATATGGCCCGCCGAAATCTGACGAATTTCGGTTAATTTATTCCGCGGGCGGGCCGTTTCGGAAATTGCGTTCTGGAGCGACGATTCGGGAGAGGCGATAACTCGCGAAAGCGGGCGGTGTATATATATGTATATATATATATATAGACAATATAGGCGATGCGATTGCTCGGTTAACGGGCAAAAACCGAACAAAAATCGGCGTCGAGTCGCGATGAACGAATTTGGATTCCGAAAAGTCACAGACGTTGGCAAATCCCTTTTTGCCGCGACGGGAAAAACGCTCGATCTGATATTGCTTTATAATTATCGCGTCGATCGGTTCGGCAAAAACGCGCGGTCGTTACGAGGAAGCGCTGGCGCGCTTTCACGCAGATGCAATAGGGCACGCTGCTTTTCTCGAACGGAATCATTTTGAAAATCGTAAAACCTGCGCCGAAGCAAAACCGAAGAGACAAAAACACGGATTCGCTCCGCGAGCGGCCGCGGACGGCCAAGTTTCGTGATTACACGTCCGGAAACGCCGCTACGAACGAGCTGAAATAACGATTTCGTTTCGCAATTGTACTCGCGGAGAGACTCTCGCGCGGCACCTTGCGCAATCGCCTTCGGTGTCTTCTCATTGTCTCTCGAGCCAAGACAAGCGCCATAGACAAAGGCGGGATAAATTATTTATGCTATAGTTGTTCGTTCGCAATTTCGCTTCGTATGATTGAATGTCAGCGCGATTGTTATGCTAAAGCGGCCGCTAATGCCGGGCTCTTTTGCAAGACGAACAATTTCAATTCAAATTCCGAGCTCGGGGAGGGACGAAGGCTTTCGGACGGCGAAGCCGAGTTGGAGCGTCGTTAAGCAAATTGGCGGCGAATCTGACGAAACGCGACGTCCGCGCGCACAAAAATTGAAGCTCCGCTTTAGTTTCACGCGCGGTAATCGGGTTCCGACCTACTGAGACGTTCGCCGAAACAACGCGCGTTGATTGTGCGAGATAACTGAGTCGCGGCTTTCGTTGCAGGTGTGCATAAAGTTCCTTGAAATCTCGGACAACTGGAGCGGAGTGGTAAGGTTCGGCTTCACGAGCAACGACCCGCTCAATCTACGCAACGGCTTGCCGAGATATGCCTGTCCGGATCTGACGAACAAACCCGGCTATTGGGCGAAGGCTCTGGCCGAGCGCTTCGCGGAGAGGGACTCGGTGCTCTTTTATTACGTCAATTCATCCGGAGACGTGTACTTCGGGGTTAACGGCGAGGAGAAGGGATTCTTCTTTAGCGGAGTCGAAACCAGAGGCCAGGTAAGCCATCGTCGAGAAATCCGAATCAATTGGCTCGCGGCTGCAAATAAAAGTCAAACGCCACGACTTTAACGATCAGTCAGCGAAAGGCTTGTTTCCGACAATTACGGCCAATGCATTTTCGCAAGACCGAAAAAAGCGTTGCGAAAATTGGCCGCGGAAAAAGCGTTTTAGTTGTTTCGTTTGTTCAACGAGAACGCGCAAATTTCCTTGCAAACTAATGATTGAATGGTTTTACAGTTATGGGCCATCATAGATGTCTATGGCAACAGTACCGCGGTCGAATTGGTGGACCCAAACAGACAATACTTCACTAACGTCCGGCGCGCTGATGTACTTCACAGCAACGAGGACAATGCCCAACACAGCAGACACACGGCGATGGACGACGCGAGCAACGCCGGCCGCGACGTCGAGAGAATCATCGTTCCGTCCATGCAGAGCATGTCGATACACAACGAGCTTGACATAGAACTGCCGGGTTTGAGGTTTCAACCTCCGGGAGTATTATTCTCGCCATTGCCATTCCACTCGTAAGTCGGATTCGTTATTTCTAGTAATAAAGAAAAGGAAGGAAACAGATTTTCGATCGATCCAATCGGTGCGTTGTGTTGAGCTTTCTGAATAGGACAGATGCGCGCACTGCTCTTCACGAAATCAGTAAATCCCATCGTGAGATTATTTTATGAGATCAAACAGACTCAGGGTGTTTACGATACTAAACCAAGTGTCTTAAATCGAGAAATTTTCATGCAAAAAAGACATAAGTAGTATCTAATAATAAGACACTTAGATGATCTTTTGTATAAAAATGTCTTGACATAAGACATTTTTGTAACGTCAGGTTTTACAGTGTATATTGATTCCCAAAAGACAGATTTCCCAACCTGCTCTGAAAAAAATAATCTTACAAATTTGACCATATTAGATAATAAAAGTAGGAAAACTAAGCAAAAATGTAAATATGATAAATTACGGTCAGAAAATTTTAAAAATTCAAATATTACCAAATAATTGGTAAATACCATAATATTTACATTTTTTTATTCACATTTTTGCTCACTTTTCCTCCTTTTATTATCTAATTTGGTCAAATTTGTAATATTATTTTTTTCAGTGTGCAAAAGTATATCTATATTTATTATAACTATAAATATACTTTTGCAAGTTAGGAACTCTGTCTTTTAGGAATCTTGTCATCAACCATATGTATATTCAGAATGCTCAATATTCTCAACAAATTCAAGGCGCATCGACGAAATACATAACAAAATTGAAAGCGTCGTATTATTTCGTCGCATTACTTGCTTTCGAAGCGCAACGTTTAAAAACTGCAACCATCGTTACGCGCGTTCGCGGGGTGAATACTCTTACGCGGTGTTCAAACGCGAGACCGTTTGATTCGAATGTACAATTACGCGTGCGTTTCGAAGCACCGATTGTTGAATTGAACAATTGCCTTCCATTACTTATCCTAATTATGTTTTATCTTCGTACAGAACTCGCGGAAGGAACATTCGGTTCAGCAATCAGCAATGCGTAGCAACGCGCAGTGATACTGAATTCTGTCACGGTTACGCGTTCACGAGCCGACCACTGCTCCTGGGCGAGCGCATCGTGATCCAGATTTTGGCCACGGAGTCCATTTACCTCGGCGCAATGGCGCTCGGCTTCACGTCTTGCGATCCCGCGAGATTACAAACGGACGATCTTCCGGACGATAGCGACCTTCTGCTGGACAGGCCCGAATACTGGGTCGTGTCTAAAGACATCGCGGCCAAGCCCGAGCTCGGCGATGAGATCTCTTTCACCGTCACGTCCTTCGGCGAGGTAATTTCTTCTGCATAATACACGCGCGTTTGTAACGTTTCGTTTCCGCGATTCCGTTTCGGTTTATCAAACCACTCGGAATCGACGAATCGAATTGAATTAACTAACCGTATGTAATCCCCAGGTGAAAATGAGCAAAAACAGAGGACCGCCGACGGTGGTGATGCACGTTGACCAAAGCTTAAAATTGTGGGCCTTCGTGGACATTTACGGAATAACTCAGCGGGTGCGAATGCTCGCGAGCCGGACCCAGTCGCCACCCCGACAAAGTCAGCCGAACCCACATCCACCGCTGTCCGGCCCGGCGAACCCGCAATCGAAGCAGGCGCAGTCGCAGCAACAGCAGCAACAACAGCAACAGCCCGCGAACCACAGCAACGCCGCGACCGAGCTCTCCTTGTCCGAGATGATGAAGTTCAATCCGTCGATGTACGGCGGCACCGTGCTCGTCGTCAGCCTGCCGCCACAGGGCACCTATCCGAGTTCCTCGACGCAGGCCCCGCAGACGATGTACGCGTCTTCCGCGAACCACCGCAATTCGATACACCAGGCGAACCACGCGGGTTCCTCCAGGCAGTCCTCGTCGCCGCCGCCTCAGCCCGTTCTCACCGGCACCATGGCATCCACGGGCTCGTCGACTTACATCGATCCTGTTTCCTACCAAAGTCTCGACGGCACGCTCACGTCTCAGGTATCTACCTCGTGTCAATCACGCGACTCGCCTCTTTGCTCTTGTTGCATCGCTCCGCGCAATCACCATTTTTGCCGCACTCGAATTGCAAATCGTTGCATTTTAAACAATTACAACCAGTAACCGCAAGCAGCGCGCGGTTTATCGCTGATCAAGTTCTACTGTTTTGAATTCGTTTCGTACGCAACGTTAACTGTTTGGTTGTAAGGAATTATTTTGGAATTTGTTTTAGGCTTTTTTTTGTAGAACGAGAGAAATGCGAAGGATAATTTTATTGCTTTTAACGATAACGAAATGACACGTCGGTCGGGTCTTGGAAAGTCGCTGTTTTAATAGTAATAATGATGACCAAAAATTGTTAAAAAGTATTTGCCATTATTTCAACATTAATGGCTCTACTTTAGTGCAGTTGTCTTTTCGTTACTGTTAAAAAGAGCATAAATATAGATTGCATTTTTATCACGGAGATGTACAGTTATTGTGTTTCGAATTTGGACGACTTTTTTTATATCAATTATAATAAAAAGAGGGAACAGTTCATTAATTGCGTATATATTTATGTTGTAAAATGTCTAATATTTTTGTCACCAATTCAATCCAATTCGAGTTTGAATGAATTTATACACCGCAATTTGATATTTCAATCAAACCGCAGTTTAATGAAATTTGTCGTAATTTGTTTAGGCATCGTCGCACCTACAACAGTGGAGCGAAGGTCTGCAACCGACACCTGGCCAGCCTAGTGAATGTTCTGTTTGTTACGAGTCCGTGATCGACAGTGTCCTCTATATGTGCGGTCACATGTGCATGTGTTTCACGTGCGCAATTCAGCAGTGGCGCGGCAAAGGTGGCGGTCATTGTCCTCTCTGTCGTGCGCCCATCAAAGATGTTATTCGAATCTACAGGTAACGATTACGCTAACAATTTGTCAACTAATTATCAATTGAAACGCATTTCAACGATGTGTTAAATATTTCAATTATTTATTATGTATTCAAGTAGCGAGTATTGCATTATTAATAATGAAATGTTGATAATGTAATGTAAAAACCTTTTACACGTTAATAGCAAAATTTTAATGCCGTGATTATTTTGGCTTTCAGATCCTGAAGCAGGATAAGTGTAGGACGTAGTTTGCCATTGTCGGTCTCGCTGTCTTTGGATTCTGCATTCTGATCAGGCGTCTCGTTTTTTAAATTAGACAACACATTTGTTTGTTTTTCTTCGGCCTGATTCAATCATGATGAAAATCAAAATATGTTACGATGGAAAATCGTCACGCCGGACGGAACGGAATCTCACAGCGATTGTTTCTAAGACTGTGATTGTGAGAGAGGGAGTGAACGAAAGCGAGTGAAAGATACTGTGAAATAATGAGAGATAAAACAAAATTAACGATCGCGTAAATAGATGAAACCTGTCGTGCTCATCTGCCCAAAGTATCGTTATGATCGTCCTTATTGCTGTCAATATTAACTTTACTGTTACTGGCATTATTATTATATGATTATTATTATTATTATTATTATTATTATTATTATTATTATAATTATTATCATTATTATCGACAATGAACATTAGCACGAACTGTATCTGCAAATGCACTAGATTGAAAAGAATTTGATTATTGTGATTTTTAAAGTTTCAACTGCACCCGCCGATGTTATGTTCATTTTGTCTTAAATGTTAGTGGCAAACATTTACTAATTCAAATTTTGTATTTTAATATATATTAAAAAGGTAATAGGATGATTAGTAACAAAAGATTATTACCATTTTGTAATTTTAATATTGATCGACTTATGTTTACTATTGTTTGAAATTGTCATAATTTCTTCATAATAACATTACAAAGGAATAAATCTCTTACTAATTCGCATACAATAGAATAATATATTATATATTCTTATATATAAATAAAATTAGTATATTGTTTATCTTTCGCGATGTCATTACAATCTTTGTAATATAATTACTTTTGTTAACAAAAATTACATTTTTTGAAAAAAAAAACCCAATTTATAATAATTTTAATTTCAAGTATTTTTAAAAGAGAAGAATATCAAGTCTTTTAGTTTCTGTTACCTTTTTAATAGAAGATTTATATTATAATAATTAAATTACTGATTTTTATAAAATTAATCACCCATTCACAATGTTTGCTAAAGAAAGCAAGACATAAGGTATGAATTAACCCGTCTTATTTTTGACTTTTTGACGTTCAAATAACAATTATATGATCAAAGTTGCTTAATTTATATAAATAAAACTTTAATTTTTTACATTTAATTTCTAACGTCATATTTATTTGGACAACCAAGCAAGTGCAAAGTTTACTCAAATACTTATAAGATCGATGACATTATCACGAACATTATATTAATTCAAATCGATCTTAATTCGTTCCTCAGACCAATGAACATAAAAAATCAGCAAATCGAATCAACACTTTTATTTAATGAAATAAAACAGAATGCCTCCCAGAAGTAAGTGTTATAAATTGTACAGTATTTATGAAAATTCTTCAGAGATTCTATATTTTTACAGATGCTTCGAAATACACATAAAATGATAGTCGATTCGCTTTTCTGATTTTTAATTCCATTGACACTGTTAACACAAAATAACACTGTTCGTACGTCTCCAAGACAATTTTTCTGAGAACATTCTATTAGTATTTTTTAAATGTTACCTTTAAATCTCAATTGGTATACTTTGTCAATTCATTAAACTAAAAGAGAATAAAAAACGAAAAACTATACCAAATGAGTTTTAATTTCAATGTTACATGATGCATCGGTATTGTACACTTCCAGAGAAACTTCACATATAAAGTATAAGATTATAAATTTTATGATTGTTCTCGGAAAGGTTGCATGTGACTTTAAATTCTGCAGATTTTTAAATTATGTTTGTTGGCGTATAAAATAAAGAGTCTTTATAATATCAAAACGTTCGTGATGGAGGAAATTTTCCATAAGATTCCTAATGATAGTCCTAATTGAATTTTCGTCACACAAAAGTCGCGATAGTGGTTGTTCGTTAATGCCAACAAAATTTACTATTTTTCTGATGAGAAAGATCTTATACCGAAAGAAAATATACCGATTTTCGTTGAAAAACGATAACAATTATAATATGCGCGATGGAAATTCGAGATATTACCATTTTATGAACATTCATTGCGCACAACGAAATGAAAATAATCATATTTTTTTCTACACGCAAAAACATTTGATTTTTATATATTATATGAAAAGTCCACACAGGAAGGCATGTAGTATAATGAAATTCTGTGATACGAAAATAATTAACTGTCGTGTTTTAATTGCACTTAATAATGTAATAATAGTTTCAAATATATTTGGTATGACGAAATTTTTGCGTATCATTAATTTTTTATAGAATACACATTCTTATAATAAATTAAGTAATCTTATTAATAAATGATACTACTTTCAACAATATATTATTTTATTTATAGTTTGATTTAATCTATTTAAATGCAATTTATGAATCGACTGAACGTTTGTATATTTTATGTTTTGAATTCTAGTGATATTAATATATTTAGCTAGTGAAATAAAGTTTCTGTATATAGTTTTATTAATAATTAATTAATTGAAGCTCTAAATATTGTAAAACTATTTCTTTTTTACAATGTTTTGTACGTTCCAATTCTTTTTATTTTCCATTTTATTAGGTTAAACAAGCAGATATGTTTTTATTTTTATATTATATCAATATATTTTTTACTTTAAAAAATAAATTAATCGTTAAAAAGCTGATACGAAATTGTTACGCATTAATTTTGTCAAAAAGACGAGCCAACGATACTAACAATTATGTATTCATAAAATCATACTACATGGCCGTGCCTTAAAAGTTAGCGTTGTTATTGCGATTGCGTGACATTTTTTTTCAATCTAAAAATTTCGTTGAAAAATGCGTTATTGATTCTGAAGTATAACTCAATTTTTTTTTATTTCGGAACATTTAATTTTTTTATACATGCTAAGTCAATTGACTTGAGCACAAAATAATCAACAAATGAACTAATTGTAGTTCTAGATAAATATCTTATTAATGTTGATAACATTGTCACGATTTTTGAATGAAAAAACGCATTTTTGACGCATAGTTACTACAAATCATAGAAATCAGAAATATGGCAAATCACAGCATGACATATGAAATTAATTCTTAGCTTTCTTGAACTACACGTCTAATCCCGATGTTAACTCGCTTTATACTGTACATTTTATAAATCAAAACGTTGTCTGAGATACTTGGACCCTAAAATTGATTTAAAAAAAACATAAAGTGATTAGTGTAGATGAAGAAAATTAACATATTTAACATGATAACGCGAGTAATAAATGAAATATGCAATAATGCAGTAGTGAAATCTCTAGTCCAGTGAGTGGCAGCATATTCATCTACTAATCCAAAAATTTAAAAGTTTAACATTAAGGATAATAAGAGAGGAAGAAATTGTTTTATAGACTAACAAAGGCGATTGATGCCACGTAAAAAGTAATAAAAGAAAAAAGATTTGTTAGGAAATATATTATATTATCTGTATTCTGTTAAGAGTTATTGCGAAGGGAATAATGATTTTAATTGAATACATATTTTGTTCAACGCGATATTAACAGTACATATTTAAAGACTTCGAATATTTTATTTTTGCGACATAAAATTAATGAGATTTTGCCGGAGACTGTGTGCGAAAGAAAATATTGCGTTAAGTTTGTTTGAATATTTGTAAGCGACGTCCGACTCCGAATTGCGGAATGTTTTCAGGCAAACGGACACTAAATCATTTTCTCTATAAAATAAAAAAAAGGATTGTAAAAATACGAATATATAAGTGTAGGTGATTCGTAGATATTATTATCATAATACTGTAATTATAATTATATTATTATTTTATTCTTATTATTATTATTATTATTGACATCAATTAAAATTGAACTTAAAGTACTAATACTGCTATCATATCACGTGACTAACGATTATTTAATGCAAGAGACTATAGGCCAAAAGTATGTACTAATATCAGACATTTTGTTTGATTTTTATTTTATTATATTTTATTCATATTTCGTTGCTTAACTGCGAGAGGATACGCGTAATATAAAACAAGAGAGAAACATGTTTTGCGAATCGTTGCTGTTTTAGCAGTGTTCCTGGTGTAACGTATGCTATTTAGATGCCCGCTAAATGGATATATGTATAGATGTCATTTATATTATAAATACAGTATACACTGCCACAGGTACACATTTACGAGCTCATTTTTATACGAACAGGATAGCATACGACTTTTGATATATGCATGTATAATAAAAAAGTATATGTATGAGTTTTTTATCGACACCATTTCCTGATTTATAATATTTGTATCAAAACATTGTTCTGACAGCTTTTGTGGTTGATATGCGATTGAGGATTTACACATATAATTTATGTTTATATATATAAATGCCGATTCAAGTTTATACATATGTAATATAATTCTGCGAAATAGAATAAAAAATCTGTAATATCATAAATTGCACTTACTTATCAATTTCCTTCATAATCCTGCCAGTCAAAATATTTGATAACTAATACTAAACATTTGATTCGATTACATATAAAATTAAGGATTTTAATAATATTGATAAAACCAAATTGTTGAATGTTAAAATTTAATATGATGATTTAGATGTTTAAACAATTAAAATAAGATATAAAAGTGGTTTTTATAGGAACGAATATAAAAAATAATATCAGACTATAAATAAACAACAATGATAATCATTTTCTATAATAAAACACAAGTTTATTACAAACAAGTTATATAAAAACTTTCAATGAAGTAAGACGCATTTTATACACAAAAGTTTATTTTGAATATACAATTGTTTTGAGCATTTTCTTCTGAACTTACTGCTAGAATATAATGTGTCGTTGACTGCAATCCATAACACGTAGTATTTAGCCGTTTGTTTTCACTCACTGATTATATCAGAAAAAAATTACTAGTGTATCATTCGCAATGATAATAAAATAATAAATTCAATGTTTCAAAATGTATTTAAAATAATTATTGAAATAAACGTTTAAGATTATTTTTAATATTAATAATATATTAAGATTATTTTGATTTATTTATAATATTGTAATTAACGTCATGCCAAAAAGATCTCAAAGTGATGACGAAGAGGTAACATTAACAGATTTTTATTTAATACGAATTAACTATACTTTCAAGTTTATTATGTTATGTTATTCAAGTTTATGTTATTTCAAGATTTTAAAAGCACCTGTAAAAGCTTAATCTTTAACGAATTTCGGAAATCTTGTCGCAAAGATTATTCTAATTTCTATAAGTTGCAATTAATTCTTTTTATATCGCTTGAACAAGATTGTACAAATTCATTTATTCTAGTAGAAGCTGATAGGACGTTTATTACATAGAAAAAGACGTCGTCGTGTGAGTGATGTGATTGACAGTCACGGCATTAATTCAATTGCTAGTTTGAATTCACCACAACGTTCTACAGAAAAATCTGTTAATACAGTAAGTAACATTGGCATTCCTATTAACATCAAAATCAATGTTTTAAAAAGCGAAGTAAACAGTATATAGATAAAAAAAAGTATATCATTTCAATTCATAGTTTAAAAGCAGAAAGTGCTGTTGTTATACTTCGTTAATTGTGCAGTCAAAACCAACAAGGTTTCTTATAATAAAATAATGCGTCAAATAATAAATATTTATCAATAAGTTCATATCATTCGAATTATTTGATGAAATGATTATAAAATATGCACAGACTTCTCCCGATCAAGGATATTCTTCTTGTATTTCTACTCCGGAAACGTCACATAAAAGAAAAGGAACGAGTACTCCAGAATTATCTGTTAAAAAGTCGGCGACTAAGGATGCATCACAAGTTGATTACCCGTACAGTAGTTTGAGGTAACATGGAATAATGAAATGCGTTATTTAATAACTTAATACTAACTTACAAAATACTGTATAGATAATCATTTTTATAAACAATGAATTTGTTCTTTTATCCATTAATTTTGAAATTTGAAATTTTGTTTAAAAAATATTAAATAATATAGAACACATTGACTTTGTGTAATTTTAGAACAATATATACGATATTACTTTCTTATTTATTTTATTATTTAATGTATAAAAAAAAAAAACCATATGAAATTATTTATTAGTATTGAAAAAAGTGGCATGAATTTTGATACTGTATACTTAAAATTAACAAATATGTATAATTTTTTTGCTAACTTATATTAAATATAAACTTTTAAATTTATTCTTAAGATAACAATCATGAAAATAATGAACATTTTATGCATTTGAATGCAGTCCATTAAATGAATCTTGCTCAATAATGGTCACAGAAAAAGATTCAGAATGTTACAAGATGAACCACATGAACCGAGGAAAGTGCATCGTTTTTAACCATGAAATATTTGATAACAATGCAAACAGGAAAGGTTCCAGTAACGACGCTCGAAAAATTAAGGATACGTTTGAAAAGCTCGGGTTTGATGTTATCATTCTTCATAACTTAAAGCATTGCGAAGTTATCGACTGCATTACTAAACGTAATAATATATTTGTGCAATTTAATATTACATTTCATTCAATCATAATCAAATCGTAATTGAATCTTAATAATACATGCTTATCCGTTTATGCGGACAATTTTTAAACGAGACACAAACATTTACTATATTTGTAATTATGTTGGAGCACATATTTTTCAAATTATTATTTATAAATGAAAATTTAAAAATATTAAATTCTTAAAACTATAAATTAAGTTTATATTATAGCAAATTTTCATATATGTTTTTAACGCTATTTATAATATAATAATAATAAGAATAATGTTTAAACGCTAGATACGCGAAGAAAAAATATAATAAATGTTACGATTGATATGATTATCTACTGGGATATGTGGGCAGATATAGTTATCCGTGTAATATAACAAAGTAAATTTAATCAATATATTTGTTATTATATTATATATGATAAAGTTTAGTATATTTACACATTTATCCTCAGATTATCATATAAGCATTTTATCAGTGTTTAATTTAATATAATGAAAAACATTTGAATTTTGTAAAATAATAAAAGCGTAAAATAAAGTGTTACTAAATTACACTCTGGAATAATCTATTAAAACCAAGTAATTAATTTTACTTTTGTATATAACATAGCTTTAATGTGAGCCAGTGGCATTAAAGAGAGGATAAACGTTAAGATTAATACACACGCGAATATGTATTTATTAAATTAAAAAATAATTTAATTAAAACTTGCTGTTAATAGTCAGAAGTATAACTATCAATAATATGTTTTGTAACTAATTACGATATTGTTTTATTTAACGATAAAGCATACAAATTGTTCCATAAAAAGCGTTTAAAAATAATTGTTTTATTTGTAAGTGCTTGTTCGATATCATATTTATTAATAATATTAATGTTATTCATCTTTATCATTCAATCGTTTGGCGTTGATTGCAAAAACTCAAGTTTAACTGAATAAATTGATTGTAGTCAGTAGAGAAGATCACTCCCAATCAGACTGCATATGCATATTCATGTTGACGCACGGCACATTTGACGATTTGATTTACGCTAAGGATGTAGCGTATAAAGCCGATGATATTTGGAAACCTTTTACCGCAGATAAATGCAAATCGTTAGCTGGAAAACCGAAGCTCTTCTTTTTTCAGGTAAAAGATTTATCTCAAACGATTATATTGGAAATCAATAGCGAATATTCTTTCGTTCATACATTGTTCATTTTCATAATGAGTGGGAATTTTTTATGATTTATTTTAAAATAAAATTTTATAAAAGTAAATAGCTATCGGAAGAGCTGTTTTCATCATTTTTTTTTCCACGGCGTATAGTAAAGAACACACGACGTTATGGTGAAGAAAGGTTTACATTATTGATCGTTGCAGTTAACAATTGTTATTTTCATGTATTGTGCGCGTTTGACAAAAAGAATACATTTTTCATATTTATCAATATATTCTTATATTTACGTTAAATTTCGATTCATCCTACGTTTCGCCATTTATATTACGTTATTCACTGCATTCGTTATTTATAGGTTTTCAAAATAAACATACGAATATTTAAGTAAGATAATATTGATAAATGATCAATATTTAAACTTACGTGTGTCAGTTTAATTCATTCATATTTATTATTAGAAAGCTAAATTTTATATTCTTTCTTCCATTTCCAGAACTGCAGAGGCGATAAACTTGATGGAGGAACTGTGTTACATCATAGTATGACTACCAAAAACGATTCGCACGTGAAATCATATAAAATACCCACACACGCAGATTTTCTTATAGCGCATAGCACTGTTCAAGGTATTAGTTCATCTTTAATCCCGACTCATTTTATAAGCAAAAATGCACTGAGAAAAAATAACTCAGTTAAAACTACTGAAAAATTCAATTAAACCTATATGAATACTTTGAATTGAGGTTTAATTAAGATAACTAAGATTTTCAGTTGAAACGGGCGTAATTGATATTTTTACTTTAAACAATTGAAAATTTAGTAAAATTGACTAAGATTGTTAGATGAAGTGTCATAGTCGGCTGCCACTAAAAGCTTAATTAAATTTACTACACTATTTTTTATTCTTTCATTCTATAAACTGTTTAATAATTTTTAAAAAACGAATAAAAATTAAATAATGTATTTTGCAATCGAGTGGAGTTTATTAATTTAATATTATACGAATATTTTTGAACAAAAACGGAAATAGGATTATTATTATATAACTGATTATATTAAATTTTTAGGATTTTATTCATGGCGAAATCCTGCCGAGGGAACATGGTATGTTCAAACATTGTGCGATGTTATTGATAAATATTATCAATCAACGGACTTACTTAAAATGCTTACTATCACTGCTCGGAGGGTTGCTACGGATTTTACATCATACAATGATCTCAACCCTAACGAGAACAACCAAAAACAAGTTCCATCCGTTTCATCCATGTTACTTAGAGATGTGTATTTTTCGTGAAGATTTATAATGAATATTACTTTGAGTAAAATTATAAAAAGCAAATAATATAATTTTCTTTCAATTTATTAATATATTTTGATTATTTCTATTCGAATATAAACGTACGTTAGAACGATAATAGAAATCACGAAAGTAACAATATCGGATGACAAAATAGCTTTTTATTGTTAAAATTAAGCTTGCTTTGTAAATAATTTGATTAATTACATAAATTAATAAAAACATAACTATTTATAATATATTTTTGATACCAGTAAAAATTGAAATACTTTTATTGAAATTTTTTATTTATAGTAAATTTGAAATATGAAGATATTTACTGTATTTCATATAGCCGTTTGATCATTAAAAGAAACAAATTTAATATAACCGTTTAAATATATTAAACTTTGAATAAAATAATGCAAATAACAAAGCAGCACTTTAACATTACATTTAATACAAAACGAATGATTATGATTTAAAACAATCGAACATCGTTACATCGTTATTTAAGAAAAATGATATGTTGATTAATAACCAATTAACCTTAACTCAAAGTGTTACACCGTTTAGGTATATACATATTTTGTTAATATCATATATGTTAATATATCAATTAACAAACCTTTTTCTTTATAATTTGATAATTTGTAAGGCCAAGTTTAAAGTTTAATAAATCAAATATCTATAAAATATAAAAAAAGAAATTTATTAGTTTACCTCACACATTTGTTTTCGTGTTATAATTTAATACAATTGTAACACAACGTAGTATATTTCTATAGTAGCAAAGAATATTCCGAAATGTTATTCTAGGATTATTTATTGTGGAATATTATTTTAAGCAGGCTAGAAATATGTCTAAACTATATAACTCGGGAGTTATATATACAAATTAGATAGATTAATTGGTTAAATAAATTTTCTATATATACTGTTAAAAAGGATGTATTTATTTTATGCAAATGTTTATATATTAACTAAAACATTTAACATCTTTATTATTAAATTAAACATTCTTATAAAAACAACAGTACAAAGAAATCCAAATATTCATAGGTCCTTTTATATGTATAATAAAATAAATATAATAAATAAAGATTATGTGTGTTATTAATATAATTTCATTATATTTTAATATAATTTAAATTTCACAAAAATGAAATTTAAAATTAGTAATTCGACCAGTTGTTTTACAATGGAGGCATTAATTAAAATAAATATACTAATTCTTTCTGTAATATAAAATATTATGTTGTTGGTAAATATAAGGTACGATTATTTCGATTTTCAAAACATCCACCAAAACAATCGATATCATAAAATTGTATAAGACAAAATAAAATTCGGTATAGTGAGTATAAGAAATTCGTATTCGTATTTAATCAGTTTTTATTTCTGTTAAAAAATGTCACTCCAAATGAAAATTGAAAATGAAGATATCAGTGAATATAAAGAGGATGAAGAAGTAGATGTTGTTCAAGAGGACGAAGAAGTGGAAGATGAAGAAGAAGAGGAGGAGGAAGAAGAAGAACAACAAGAAGAGATTACAGAAAACCAAATTACGATTGTTAGACAACCTAAAATACCGACATTGGTCAACAATCTTTTGAAGTCTTCCACTAATCGTAAAGGATTATCATTTCAAAAGATTAAAGCACACGTATATTCTCAATGTGGCGAGAACAAATTAATTTTGAATCACATTAAAAAATATCTTAAAAGGTCAGTTGAAAATGGATCTATAATACAAACTTCTGGAGTCGGCGCCGTTGGTTCATTTAAACTCGCCCCGAAAATATCAAAGAAAAAAATGACAAGTACAAAAAATAAATCAAATAAATTGGTTAAAGAAACAAAATTGTCACCAAGCAAAAAGACACCAACCAAACAGACATCAACCAAAAAGACCTCAACCAAAAAGACACCAAGTAAAATGGCACCAAGAAAATTTTTGTCCAAATTAAATACAATAATGAAACAAAATGAAATACCAACGAATGCTTCAAATCAAAGTATAAAAACTGCTTCAAAAAGAAAAATATAATCAGAAAAAGGCTCTATCATGAGTAAAGTGACTGCAAAAAAAGTTAATAAGGCGAAAAATGAAAAATATTAATTATGTTATTAAACAAAACTTTTATATATCGTTATTATATTTGAAAGTTATTTAATTTAAGTAATTTAATTTATTCTATTATAATTCTTTATTAATTGTCGCATTTGTATATATATATATAAAAAAAAGAAATGGTCCTTTTTAGGACCAACACAATATTTTACAAGAATAATATTTATTATTACAAATAGTAAGTATTGCATATCATTATTATTCAGACTACTGACCATCTCTTTTCATAGTTTTTATTCTTTATATATTGTATTCTTATATATTATTTAATATGAATGATAATACACATTTTCATTTTGTTTTATATTAATAAATGTGATGTAATCGTTTTTATAAAACATTATATATTCATTCATTTATTAAATATCGTTAAAACATAACACATCATTTATTTACTCATGCATGATAAATAATAATAATTAGGTAAAGTTAAACCAATGGCATTAAGGTATAAACCATATATAAACAAAAAAATAAAATGTTAAAAAATTACTATTTATAATATTATTTTCGCGACACACAGAGAACAAGAATGCAGAACTAACAATCTGGATGTCACAATCCATATTGTTAGAAATATTATTTAATCTTTATGTTTTTAAACTTTTTCTTTGTATTTTATATATACAATAGTGGATATCTTTGTAAAGAATATATATTAAATAACTTTGGTTTGGAATATTTAATTAATTCATTGATAGAAATTAATGAAGGTTTGTTCAATGATATTTAAATGATACGTCAAATTTTGTTAAATAAAAACATTATTTTATACTTTAAATATCTTATATTTATGTGTAAATTACCAATATTCTATTAGTATATTTTTATTGAATACTTATATTTCTACAATCTGAGATTATTCTATTCAAATATTTGGAATTGCAGATTTAACAATAATATAGATTTCTATTTCAGTAATATAGTTTTCTCAGTGCATTATAGTAAAAATCTACAAACTACTTTTATTAATATATAAAAAGCAGCATATTCACGAAAATCTGTGACTTTTACAGTTAGAAATAATAATGTTTATGTTTGTCTTTAATATCGTCAAATTAGTATTACAAACATCAATTTTTGAAGGGTAATTTTCTGAGTGAATATAACACGTGTCTATATATTTAAAGTAAAAAGAACACTACGCATAATGTAACTGAACATATATGGTTATATTATTATTATATATAAAAAAATGCCTGAAGGTACGATTTTATAATATTTTGATATTGTTCTATACAGCACAAAGAAAATAATTCACTCAAATGCTTTAAATTTCATTTGCTTTTATTATCAAGTTATTTGCGAACAATAGAATTGACTTTTTTTTTCTTCTTCTTCTTTACTTGTAAGAAAGTAATAAAGAAAGCAGCTTTCGGGATTCGAAGCTTGCGCGTTAGAACTGACTGACGAGAAGAGGGTGTCTGGCCTAGCCACTCGGGTATCGTGGCTCGTAGACGCCGAAGCTGAAACGGCGCTAGTTGTGAGAGGACCCTTAAGGGACGCGAGTTTGCGCGCACGGATCAATAATACACCGACCCTCCGCACGTGGATGTACAGTTCAAACGTGCCTCCTTTCCACATTGGGCTCCGTTTCAATCATTTCATTTCCTATCTTTGTATACCACCCCAACATCATTTTTCCAAGCGCATAACCGAATCTCCTATACGTAATGATATTCTTATTAGCGATTCACTATGCAGTCTGTTGGCGTCATCTCTGTTATCAATTCAATTCTAAAGATACATAAAACCATTGTCTTTTGCAACTCGAATTTGCTCGCTAATAAACTGCAATCGAGTCAAACGCGGTAGCTTTTCGATTTACATATATTGTCCCATTTTGATTTGCCGCGATCAAAACGGGGCGCGACTGAAAAAGTAATTTGGAAATGAATTTAGTTAATGAAAAGTCGAAAGCTGTTAAAACTAGTCCGCGGAGCTGTAATTTGATAATTAAAATGGAAACGGCAGTCTTCATTTCGAAAACGCGAAAAGCTTCTTTTTTGCGCTATTATTCGATAACTCGAGAATAAAAGAATTTCGAATGATATTGTTGTCGGCAGACAGGGATGCAATTAAGTTTATCGTCGCGGTGTATATATTCGTGTATAAGGTGCAAATGGCGATTCAAAAAGTAATTTGCAATCGATTATAATCCAACAGTTTGTCGTGTCAACCGTTTGTTTATTTGGCCCTTAACTCGGTGCACTTATACCAGCATCGCGCTAGTTCTCTTTGTCTATCTGTTTCGAAAGCTCGTGCATCTTTTTCCATTGAGCAGCAACCCTTGTTTCGCGCGCACCACCCCTCGACATGGTCCAACTGGATGCTGAGCCAGAACTCAGTCGTACGCCTGGCTCTCGTAGCGATTGGTAGAGCTTTGCACGGCAATCCCGCTCGGATTCGGCGTCGCCTTGGTTTTTCTAATCTCAAACGCGAATTGAGTCGAGTTCGTGGCGTTGCTTCTTCTTCTTTTATTCTCGCGCTTAAAGAATGAAACGGAGATGAGATCACAAACACGCGACGACATTGCGAGTACCGAGTCAAGGGTGGACCCAATTCAGGGGATGCGGTGAGCCGCGACGCCCGATTACTGTCCAAGTGAGTTTTTCTTTTTCGACGCATCGGCTCACCCGCTCGCTTTATTATCAATTCTTATCATTTTGATTGCAATTGTCCGACCGCGAATCTGAATAGTAGCGAATTATCGCTCGCACCTTTCCGTCCCTTTTGATGTATTGTTCTCGGTTCATACCCTTTAAAGTGCCTCGCAATCAAAATCACGCTTTTGTATTCATTTTGATAACTTATTTGTTTCTCGCGAAAGCTTTTTTAATTTGCAATCAAAGTTTCGCACCAAATTTCGTTTCGACGTGCATCGCAAAATGTAATCACTATGGTTATATTGATTGTATATTTTTAAATGTCTTCATTACGTGATTTCAAATTAATCTTTTAATAAGATTGTGTATTACACTGAATTAGTAATAGGAATAATATGAGCACGCGCAAATTTGTACTTTATGTAGTAACAATAAGTACTCGACAGCGTAGAAAGCATTCAATGCGTTTTTGTATCTCTTTATATATCTTCAGCGTATGACTCTATACTACATTCTTATTCAAATATATGTTTGTCTCGACATTAAATACATTTTTTTAGAGTCTGTAATGCTTAATACGAGGTGAAAATTTCTCTAAACGTATACATTAATAATGTTTTATAGTTGTGTTATATAAAGCATTGTTTAAAAAGTGAATTTATATTGAAATTATAGTTTTTCATTATACATGGATTATGTATATTGTTTGTTCAAAGTATTAATTATGTAATTATGAAAAAAGTTTCGACAAAAATTATTTGTATTCTTCTAATAATAAATTGTTCAACTACAGTCAAGAAGAGTACAATTTACACATATATTTGCATTCAAAAATTATTTGATATAAACTTGATTTATAAACAAAAATAAATAAATATGTAAGTAATATTATATATTAATATATATTATATATTAGTTGATAATCAGTAAATATTAAGCAAAGCGCTTAGAAAATACAATTGATTAATAAGGTTCTCTTGCATTTTACAAATTATACCTCTACAGGACTATTAAGATGTATATCACAAATTTATTTTGAAAATATTATTATGTATTTTAATTAATTTCTTTATTCAAAAATTAATTTTCATAGATTCCAATTTTATTAGACCATACAAATATTTGTTATATTAAATAAGCCTAGATTTACTCTGTTACTTTTATAATAAATATATTTATATTTACACTGAGAAAAGTAATATAGAAAAAAAACTATAAATATTGTCAGTGCTGATATACTTCAAGATACTATAAAAATTACTATATTATATATTAATTATCTTCAAATTAATTGGTAATTTTTATAGTTTCTCCAAATATATTCGAGTTATATTATATTATATAGTAATTTTTGCAAGATTATTTTCCTCCGTGCATAAAACATATTTATACTTGTAAAAATAATATAACTATTATGGACAATACACTGATAAAAAAAAATTTCATCAAAAATTACTATGTATGACAACGCGGACCTAAAGACAATATGTAGCATTATTTAATAGAATGTATGAACAAAAATATTATGCAATTAAGAATTATTACTATACTTTATAGGAAAAATTCTAATACTTCTAATAATTAAACACAGATGGCTGGTAATTAATTATATAAATGCTCTTTATGCCATTATTGCCATATTTTTTTAATATATATAAATTATGATTATAGTATAATATAAGTCTTCAAAAGCTTATAATTGAACTAATCCTCTTCCGTTTTATGTACAATTATTAAAATATAACATTGCAATAAAATTGTTCGGTATCAAATATTATAATAACATATAATAACATAAATAATGAATATATATACTTAACTTCCCCAACCGGTTTTTTGAATGCGCCCCACTTTCAAGCGCTTTAACTACCGGACAACGGTGCAAAATTGTGCGTAAATTTATTGGTTAATTTGGCCTCGGGGGGCCCACGGCACTTCTTCGGTAACGGCTACTGGTGGGCTTCATCCCCTAAGCCCACCCCCCCCCCCTTTTTAAAATTCGATTATTCTAAACTAACGTATGAATTTAACAATTGTTTTGAGCAATTTTCCAACAAATATTAATGTACGAAATTGGTGCGCCCCATAGAATATAGTTTTATGCGTATAATATGGGAATGTGTTTAACAGCACCACTTGGTTACCTTATATTTTTGAATACAGTATTCAAAAACATCACTGTGTTTAAAACAATACATTGAAAAAAATAATCTTATACATTTTACTAAGCTATAGATAATAACAGTAGGAAAAGTGAGCAAAAATGTAAATAAACATTAGACGATATCGTTGCTTTTATCAATTGTTTGGTAATATTTGCCATATTTTTACAACTTTTTAACCATAATTTATCATATTATTTACATTTTTGCCCATTTTTCCTACTGCTATTATCTAGTTTGGTAAAATGTGTAAGATCATTTTTTTAGTCTACATTTACACTGTTGACATATTTTTTGGTATTCATGTTGTTGGACACAAATATGTATATTATTTATTCATTTTAATGTATTCTTATAATTTACATGTTATAATGATAAGTAGATACCATAGAGTATATTGATATTTCAATAACATTTATATAGAATTTATTCTGACGATTACAGCCGAGTTTGATATTCTTATATTTAAATATTCTTTTATTGCATAAAAACTATTTACAATTTTTTTTTATAAGTATTTGAATTTAAGATCCCAATGTTATTTTAAGTCACAAATGACTTAATTCAAGACATCAGCTGTCTTGGTGCAGATAGTTGTTCATCTAAAAATGTTATTATAGCTCTATATGACATTAGAAATATAAACAGTCCATATGACACACGATATTTTAGAAATGTTATTATAAAAATAATTTGAAAAAATTTACTGCATATATGACAATATAAAGTTTCCAAGGTTTAGAATAATTTGGCATAATTTGTTCAGCTCTTAAAAACGTATTAAACATAAAGCTAAATTTTTATAAAGACTGTATTAACCTTTCTAAAATAAAAATTGCATTTGAAGTACATTCAGTTGCTATCAAATTATACAAGTTGATATATTTTTTATGAAACTAGTTATGTAACGATAATTGCAAAAAACAAAATATTATATTCTATACCAGCAGCATCAAAAGAATTCTATATATAAGAAATTTTAACAATACCATTTTTCAGTTGTTACAAATATTCATAAATATTTTAGGGAATTTAAATTTCACAATTAAAAATTTTAATTGTAAATCATCTCACATTATGGTAATTCCACATTTGAAAATTTTTCTTTTAATGATTGGTTCAAATTTTTGATTTTATATTGATAGTGTTAATCAAAAAATTTTGTTATTTAAATCTATATATTTTATACAATGATAAATAGGACGTATTTCTAACGTCAGCATCAAATCGGTTTTTTATAATTGTTTTAGTTTATTAAATGATATATCTATGATTATGTAATTAAAAGAATAAATAACTAAACAACTATCATATATATGATAGTCAAATTATTTTAATATACATTGCTAAAATTTGCATATAATGAAAGGTTAATTGCATTTTTTTCGTTCTTTTAGCATTATTATAATAAATTATTTTTATAATTGAAATACGAAATATCAGTCAGATCGTTACTGTTGTACAACCTAAGAATATTTTGATCATTTATGAGATGAAATACATTATTGTAATGTGAAGTTCTTAAGGCTATAAAATAAGAGTTTACGAATTTAAGGTAGTACATTCTATAAAATATTGTACATCATTGCACATTAAATAGGCAATATACCCAGCGCTTACAATTGACTTAGTATACATATATTTGTATCAAACTGCATTTGCCTTCAACAAGCAGACATGTTATTACTATTTATAAGGAAAGAAATCTATTTCACATATTCCAATTATTTACAAGCAAATAAAACTTGTGCAAATAATGCTAATATCAGTATATAACTAACATGTTATAAATTATGAGAGAACCCACAAAATTATTTATGGTTCTGTATTTCGAATTATGATATTAAAAGATTATTGATATTTCCTTTATAACTATTTCATTACATAAACATTGCTACATAGTAATAACTAGATGCAGAAAAACAATTATTAAAAAGTACTGAAGAAACAATAAATGTTAAACAAACAATAAATTAAGTAAAATTTTCTGACCTTTGGAATAAAAACTGTTAAATTTGGAATTATTTTATAAATATTCAAGAATTTATTTTTAAATTTTTAAAAAATAATTTTAAAGTTTGATAAAGTTTATTGAACGTCTGTTCAACAATTACTGTTTTTCCAAATTTTTAATGGAACCTTTTCCTGCGTGTATAATGCTTAAAAGATTTATACTTATACATCGTCATATGTTTATATTATATATATTTTTAAATATTTTATGATTAATATTATTTTATTCATCAAAACTTTAATTTTTAAATTTAATTTTATTAAACATCAAAGAATTTAATTTCTATGAATTAAGAAACGTAGAATTACTGTGTTTCTAATTCTTTTGTTTTTAAATTTTATGAATCATCAGAAAAACGAAATTTAATGACACCTTGTCATCTGTGTTGTCTACATACTATATTATTGTTAATTGTTCATCTTTAAATCGTTGACCATCAGTTCATTCATCATTTTAAAAATTCAATTTTGACAGAGCTATATCAATCATAGAATTTCAGGTGATTGGGATAATTACGGCTAAGTGATTACTCCCGTGTCCCAGATTCAATGATTTCTAAATTTGAATTGAATTTTATTAGAAGTAACGATTATATTATGTAATTGTACATAAAATGTAATAAATAATATTGCAGATAATTTTATTTTCGCTTTAAAACATAGGTTTCACAATTTATTTCGATTTACTGGGAATAAAACCACAAGTTAGTTATAGCATTATATAGACGTGATATAGACATTATTATTCGAAACTGATTTGAAGTACTTTTTTATTAGGAATATAAGTATGTGTTAATACATTTTAACTTTTATATTTATATCAAAAGAATTTAATTATATTTTATGAATGTCGACAGTTGTAGACATTTCATAAGCGCGAGTAGGTAGAATAGCTATTGAGAATGTCCATTAACTTCAGAATAATTTTAAAATAAACAAATGAATGACAATATTATGGTCTATTGTTGAACCATAGTTCATACATGATTGACTTTTGGGATAAAAAAGATAAAATAAGTTCGGCTTATAAAAGTCTATAATTTATGAATCGTGGAAAACATCCTGCTATCAATTGGATAATAAGAATTATTTCGGGTTTTATTTCTAAATGTTAATCCGCGGAAAAAGAATACTAATTTCAGCACTTAATCTCTAATTTTTGTCAACAGATTTATATGATCATAAAAATTAGAATTATTATATGTGAATATTAAATACTAAATAATATACTTAATTTTCCTGTGAATTTGAAAATAAAAAAATATTTCAAATCTTATTGAACCATAAAATCGATCTTATTCAAGAATATAATAAAATTTACTCTCTAAAACTGAATAAGTACATATTCACTTTTTTATAAGTGGCCGATTCTGGATTTTTTCAATAAGTTCACTTACAATAAGTGAATTTTGTTGTAATTTTGTTGTAATGTAACTTATTGTAAGTGAATATACACTTATTAAAATGTAGAGAGTAATCAGTTGACTGTTATTTCTATTACATATTCTATATATATATACGACGAATATATACAAGTATACTGAGGAAAACACAGTACAATTTACCAAATTATCTGTTAATGCCAGAATAAGGAATAGAATCTGTCTAATTTTCTTATACTTACTCTCTAAATCTGAATAAGTGCATACTCACCTTTTTGTAAGTGGCCGAATCTGGACTTTTTCAATAAGTG
>JABFQC010000032.1:0-47331 GCA_022817085.1 Psilanteris sp. ZL-2020
CTGTGCTCCTGACTGGAATTATCATGGATGCGTACGAAACGAATAGCAAATTTATATAATACAGAGAAAATGTGGAAGTCCCCTGGTAGAATTTCACCTTACACAAGTTGAAAAAAGGATCAAGAATCCAATTCAAATTGACGAGATGAACTCTGAAACGCAGTATAGAGAATTGATAGTATAGGAACAATGACAGATGACTGCAATAAAGAAATGAGGCGATCAAAGCACTTGAGCCGAAAGAAATAGTATAATCGTTTAGTAGAATTGAGACCAGTAAAGAAACTATCATAGTAGGAAAGATACTCGCCATGAAGTCAGGAGCATGGATATGAGCCCCCTGATACTTATAAACGAGAACTATACAGCTAATGTCGAAGAATTCTTGTCCCATTTATTGAAAATAAATTTCCCAAAATGTAGAAAACTACATTTGAATATACAATTGATGACACCAATGCCAATGCGCATAATATATTAGTCTCGACTGAGGAGATTGAATTAGCGAAAGACATCATTAATTCCGTGAGAGTTGACTGAGTAATTGACTGACTCTCATCATACAAATCCCCTGTATCTAGATTGTGGAAAATAACCAGCAAAAGATTTTAGACCGAATAGCTTTACGTCTATTCTATTGGACAGAATTCAAGAATTGCTACAGCTATTACTATGGCTGCTTAAGAAACCGGTATATAAATATATCATGGACATTTTTATTGGCGCTAATTTGCTGTTTTTCAATCATCATGTATATAAGAAAAGTTTTAAAATGACACGACACTTCATTATGTTGTATTGACCATTGAAGATTAACTAAAACGCTTACCTATGGTAGACTTGCTATTGGGTATTGAAGGAATCATTAACAAGAATAACATGATATCTAGGAAGGAGAAGAACGAAATTATTTGCCCTCAGCTGGACAAATGGATACATTTTAAATAATATAATTATCTGCATCAAAGAGAACAGCAAAACACTCGACTACAAGTAAACAGCTACAAGTCGTTAATGACCTATTACCATCATAGCTTGATATGGTTCAATGCCGCTTTCTTGAGATATTTTGGCACCTCATACAAAAGACAATCAAGATTGTTGAAAATTAGGGCACTACGATGGGACTCACTATCAATGCAACCAAAACAGAAGTCATTGTATTAACAAAAAACTTGAACGCAGACTACTGACTACGTTGAATACTCCCATGAAGGTTGTTCAGTTCTAGGTGTCATCCACGATTGGAATAGGATTGTGATCAAACTAGGGACTTATTTTGAAGAGTATAATTTGGCTACTAAATCTCCTTTTTAGAATTATCTCAGTAGTATGTTGAAGAACAATGACTAACAAGGGAACCCTAAGAAAACCTGAAAAACTGAAGAAGTACACTTATTATGACAATGAGGACAATTGTGGAAATTTCCAAATAGGGTTATCAGACTGCATGCCGCATTATAAGAATGTAGATTAAAAATTCATTTTTGACAGACATAGAGAAGACTCTATATTGACTTCTCAGAAATGACGATATTTGATATAAAAACGCTGCAAGATCAGGTAATTGGGTGGGTATCTGCAAAAGAAAAAGGGAATGAAATGGTTTCTGTACACTGAAAGGACATATCCAGTCCTGCAAACATCAATCATGATATGTGCACATTTGCACAATTAAAAATATTGCCCTCACCTCACTGACAAACACAATTCTACGCTAAAATTAACAACTTTAGATTATTAATTTAGTGTATTAATTCTACTTTAACAATTTTAGTAACTCGCGAGTTACTAAAAATTATATATACAAATTCTCTAGTAACTTAAGAGATACTTGACCAATTTCTACCTGGGATGCAATAAATAATATTACATTATTCGGTAAATTATATAATTACACAAGTAATTAGGTAATTATATAAGTACAATAAATAAATGTTTTTTTGTAACATTATGTATAACACTATGTATAACAAATGCAGTGTTGCCAAAAAGATGCGTATTTCTTATCTTCACACACCGTAATTAAGAGAGGATCGATAAAATTTTCAATTACTACATTGGTAACAGTACGAAGTTTACATATTGCGCCTACGATTAGATACCTGATGTTTCAAGTTGATTGTGCTTGCATTCTAATATATATATAATATATATTATTCTAAAAATGTGTGAAGTGCATTGAATTCAAGTGGGATAATGGAGATAGAAGTAGAATATATATGTTAAAAAAGTTATTATTACGCATATTTTACAATTAACCTAGATTTTGCAATACTAAGAATAAATTTAGTTAACAGTTTTTTTTGTATTAAAGTATTAAATCAAATAACTTTTAATTATATTAAAAAGATAATAATACTAACCAAACTATTAATTTTTCTTCTTTTTTATTTATCTTACATTTCATAAAATATATTCATAGCATATGCGCGATGATTTTACTCACTTTCTTGGTTACAGGTTACTCTAATTACATAATATTTTATAAATTATATAATAACAGTTATATCGTAATACACATATGAGTGATAATAATTAAATTACATATCAAATCTGTAAATATTAAATATACTATAAATGTTTTTATATAATTCGTAGTTGGTTTTATTCGTAACCTATATTTTAAAATGAAAATATTTAACAATATTCGAAACATTACATAAATGATTTTAAATATATGTTATAGTTTCAGATATTTGATAATATTTGAGATATTAAATATTTTAACTATTTTAAGCATAAAGGAATGTAAGAGGTTACATTAATGTGAAATAAATTACAGTTGTTAAAAGGGATATGTACAACAAAGTACATTTAGTTTTATAGAATTAACGTATATTCAAATACTGATTTTTAAATATACATTCTAAATATTTAGTTCAATTTTTAATTTACATATACAAAGATTGTATAATAAGTTATTCATACAATCATAAGTATTATTCATACAAATATGTATATAAAATATAATAACACAGGAACCTCTTTCATTTATTCTTGCATATTATGTGACATTGCTCATGAGTCATTGTAGAATAATTTAAAAATATGCATTTATTACATTTGGAAAGGATTGAAATTGTAAAAAAAAATTGAGTAATATTAAACAATTTATAAGTCGAATGTGTTAATGTCAAATTAATTTGAATATACAATATGAATATAAAATTTAATGTAGTTCTAAAGCATATTGTATTTTTCTAGAAACTTTTTCACCTTTAAAATTTTAAGGAGTTACATAAAATATGAAATTGGTCTTATATGAGATAACTATTGTTTTACTAAACATACTTCAGAATGGAATATATAATACTAATAGATTAAGATCTACACTAATAATTTGTACACTCGTTTTCTATCTATATTATCTAGAAACTAAATAACATTTAATCACGACTACAGAGTATTTGTAAACCTATACTTGAATTCTAAGTGAAATTTCAGGTTACCGAAACTTTAAACATTCAATTGATATCAAACTCAACTGTATAGTAGTTTATTCTCCATGAGAAGCATTTATAATTTAGATAACTCTAATATATAATCGAGAAAACTAAATGACTATATTATATACAACGTACGTTACAAGTTGATACTAGAATAAGTAATGTGAATTATAAGTACCACAACTTAATATTTTATAACATGTAAAGTAACATATTAAACTATATAGGGTATAGTTTAGCTTAGAATATGGAAACAAAATTAAATGAATGATGCAATTAATTTTGTATTTTGATTTGTGAAAGCAAGTTAATCATACAATTGGCATTAGAACGATCCATAACTAATGTTCAATATGTGTAATGGCATGTCTTACATCAATGTACAACTATGATGTTCTAATCTACAAACAATGTTATTCTAATGCCCAATCAAATCCATTATAGCACATAACGTGCATTATATCTACATTGTAGAAGTATAATATCATTAAAGACAATTAATTTACAATGTATTGATAACTTGTATGTGCACTGAGAGAAATAAATAGTCGAATTAATTATATAAATACTTTTGTTAAGTATGTAAGATGGTTAAACCGATTAAATAAAGTACAGATTGTAGCTTGGATGACAATCCAAACATTCCATTCAACAGTCTGGATTGTCAGAGATTGTAAAACTAATGTTATTTTAAATGACATATTGAACATAACCTACAATTTTTACAATCTTGACCAATGAATTGAATATCTGTTTATTCAGTTTATTCATATCTGCTATATCTGTAGTATAACAATCTAATTTTAATAACTGGTTTGTAAATTTAACAATCTTTTCTTTCAATGTAATAGAAACATAATTATTTTGCAAAAAAATTTTTTTAGTAAAAAATTCCAGTATTTAAAGTTATATTTACTTTATATATCAACAATACAATTAATTTGTTAAAATTATGAATTTCTAAATATACTATTTTTTATTATATATAATGTAATCATTTTTGGATTTATTCACCTGCAATGAAAATAACACATTTTATTGATCACGTTCAAAATGATTCAGATGTGAAATGTTTTGACTCTTCTTTTTATTTTTAAATGAATGAAGTTTAATGTATATTATAAAGAATGTAAATAATAACAATCATAATAAATTAATGAAAGCTTTATGATGATTAGTTTTATTTAAAATTAGTATGATCATATATCGAGAGAGTAATAGTCGCTAATTTTTTAAATCCTATTATATCATTCAAAGTTTTAATACATATTGCAATTGAATTTTATATTCGAGAATATATATTTTTTATAGTTAATGCTTCAGTAAACAACTTTTAATTCTTTAAAACATTGGAAGTAGTTTATAAATGAACAAAACCGTATAATAGAATATTGCTTATGTTTTTGTGAAATGTCAAAAGAAAAAGTTGAGCAAGTATTGAATCGACATAGATAAAATCCTATATTTGAAACTTCAAAAGAAATACTTGTGATGTATCAGAGAATCTTTTGCCTGCTAGTTCTGATTGAAATGTTATAGTTCGATTTTATTTTAAAGGAGACTGTCAAATGTCATGAAAAAATAATTGAATCCTATTGTGTTTAAATACAATAAAAGGTATAGCAAAACGAGTATATACGTGTACATAAATGTAAAAAATAATTATAATAACTTCGTGTTGAATTATATATTATTATAAATTTTAACATATACTCTCATATTAGAACCATTACTATCATGAAAGATGATATCTCCAGAATGAAGAGAAACTACACTCCAAAGTACTTTTAACGTCATATTTTGATAAGGAATAATGACCTCTTACAAAGTACTTAAAATGTTGCGTATAAAATAACACTTATCGTATTATATGACCTCTAAGACGCGTAAGATTTAAAACATCCCACGTCATACGCATTTGCAATTAATTACACGCCATTTTCAACATTTCAAAGTCGAATGGAAACAAACAATCCGCCAAATTCCTCGCAATCGATACTTTCTCGAAAGTACAGTTAAAAGATATACGCGTATCGCCAACACTTCGTATTATATTTCTTGACTGGTTCGCAAAACGCGCAGTGTGTTGGAAAAAATATCGCATCAAAAAGTTGATCGTGGAAGAAGAAAAGTGTACCGATAGAAACGATTAGCTTAAGAGTTTCAGCGTTCTTTTCCTCGGAGAAAAAGTTGCCACGTGAATTGACTTATTGTTCGGCAACTCGATGTCAGGTTACATCCGGGGAGTACAAATACGCATCGATGAAAACGTTTCTCGTGTCCGTCAAGCTTTCCGCGATGACGTCGATTTACGATCGATTTGCGAAATGCCAGCGAAAAACGAAAGTGTCGTGCGACCTAGACGAAAATTTGCCCCGAGCGATTTGCTTCGCGCGTTACGTATGCGAGCTGCGACGTTCGCAGCACGTAGGAGTTCTTCCTGACGACCCGCCGGAAAGCAGTGTTAGGAACGAAGTGGTCGGACTTGAGGAGCGGGAAGGGACGGCTGTACATGGAACGGCACTTACACCCGTGACTGCCAGTTTTCGACCCACGACCTCGACGTCCCCTGTGCCAACCGAAACCTCTCGGCCACCCCCGCCCGCCTCCTTGCAGTGCTCGCCGCAGAAATCGCAGATCTCGTTGCAATGTTCCTCCACACCTCTGTAGTCCCTTACACAATGTAGCATTACACAACAAGGAGGAACGCGGATTAAGTTAGTTGTTATCGTTTCGGTCCGCTGAATGATGCGAGGGTTCACCATATCGTGGATCGATAACGAAGCTCGGGCGCAGGACCGTTCGAACAAATGAAAAGATTAAGAGCTCGTTCATCAATTAAAACGTAATTTTGATTAAATGCGGCTTTGATTAATTGCCGTGGTATTTAGATGTCATAGTCGGACTATTGAAAACTTTTATTAGGAATAATGCGCTGGTCGGCGCGACGCGTTGGCGCACGTGCGAGCGGAGCGCGAATCCGCGCGGATTTGTATTCGGTGTGTGCGCGGAATGAGTTGTTAGATATTGAATTAAGGCCGAATCTCTGTGCGAGATTACAGACGAAAAGTGAGATTTATTACAGGATGACGTCCATCTTGCCGTTCGCGCTTTGTTTTTCTTTTGGTTTGTGTCCCGCGGATCATTGGGTTTTTAGGAGAATAGCTTTTCGTGCGGCGCATAAGTGATTTTTCACACGCCGAGCAACTCGAGTGTTCAATTTTACTGCGCAACTTAGACTTACCAGTTGCGACGAAACTGTGTAACTTTATGTTTTCGTAATAAATTTCAGCTTTTTTCGTCGCTGCCGTTAAGTTGGCTAAATTCGTGTAATTCAAAATGGACCCTTTTATTTTAATACGCCAAATAGAAACGTCAACTGTAGTTTTGGAGTTAGATGCTGCTTGATACGCATTAGTTTTATGCAAACTTAGTTAGTGCGGCAAATTTTGCATTTAGTTCGCAAATTGCGTGATAAAAATATTTGCGACTCTTTCAGTTTGATTGTTATGTAATTTATTGCTTAATTTCACTTGCGAATGGTGTAATGGTGTTTGTTAATGTTAGGTTATGTTAGATGTTTAGAATAAGAGAAAAAATATCATTTTACTATTTTTACATGAAATAAGTTAATTTATAGCGAGATGAATTGTGTTGTCTGTATAAATATTAAAAAAATAGTACATGCGGAAAAAGAATAGTATACTTAGTAAATTTAACTTAGGTTTAGTTATTCCAATTGATAAACTCAGTTATTTTGACGGAACAAGACAGCCAACTATTACGCTTGAACTAACAAACTCAGTCAGTTTTGCTGAATTTAGCAGTTGTCAGTAATAGGCGTTCAAACTAAAAATCTTAGTTATTTTATCTAAAAATGAATTTTTCAGTTAATTTAACTAAGTTTCACAGTTATAATATATATGTTTAAGTTAACTTTTCAGTAGTTATATATACCATATTATTTTGTCTCGGTATACATTTTTTATTAAACATATGAAATTATATATATGTAATAAGTATGTTTTACTTCGCACATTTACAATAATTATCTAATATAAATATAAATTTACCATTATATATATAAAATATTGTGACTGATACTAAAAATTATATAATATTATTTATTCAACATACTATTTAAAATAAAATTACAATTTTACTATAGTTTTTACTCTTAAATTAAAATTTATTATTTCAAAATTTTTTATTAATATTTATATATATTTAATTTATTTTATAATAGAAATAGATTAGCGATACCATGAAAAATTATAAGTGTATAACTGATAGCAGCGCTCTTGTTATGTTTTTTGTTGTTATAAATTAAACAGCATATAATATTTCATTAATAATAATTGTTACATTGTCAATCGTCCTGATGAATTTTGATCTAATAGTATAAAGTTAATTTATAATAAATTCTACTTTTAGTTGATTAAAATATTTTAAACTTGATACAAGTATTTTACAACACTATGCTAATTAATATGTATAGATAATTTAAGACAAATTTAAAGAAGATTATAAATAAAATAGTTTTTATTACATATAATAAAATACCCAAGTAAACATGAAAATATATTTGTAATGTATTAGTAAATATCATTCATAAATGTTTAATATATTTGCTTTTTTATACATATATTACCAGAAATTTTAACGTTAAAAAAAATATTGTTAATATATTTTAAACATATTTGTAATATATTTATCTACACAAAAACATATTGCAAATATATTTTTAGGTTTACTAGTGTATATATTCATAGTATACATATACGTTTATACATTTACATTATTAGATACAATATCAACATTCATAAAAAACAGTATTTTGAGTTTCAGTGACCGACTGGAACCATCCATTGGTTATAATTGTGGTTATCATTGTATACATTTTGTACAAATTAAGAATTTATAATAAGCTTTTAATTTTAAATTATAATGAATTTTAATTTATTGATTTAATTCTCCACAAAATTCAAAGTACAGCTTGTTTAAAAGGATAATCAAGGATAAAGGATAAAAGGATAATCATTAATTTTAACTACAAAGATTAATTTTAATTATTTCTATGAACGTATCGATTAATTTCTTTGTAATCCTTTTCCGAATTAATAACTTAATTAATAAATTTGTTTTCACTTTGTAAATACTATGTGATCTATATGCAATATATATTTAGAAAAATTAATATTAAACAATTAGCGTATAATAAAATAGGGTTGTGCAAAGCATAGTTTGGTAATACACAAACGAAGGTAACAACATTAATTTATTAAGATATTATATTCTGTATAGCAAAATACTATGTTTATACCCTGTTAAAGATAATCAATTTAGAGTATAATTATTTAACTTATTTTGTGTACAATCAATTTTTTTAATTATATTTCAAATTTTTAATAAAAATTGTATATATATATATGCCTATGCAAAATGGTGCTTATCACGTCTCATAACTATTAGTAATGCTCTAACGATATCCCTGTAGATGATTAGAATTTATAAATTAAATAAAAATTTTATAAAATTCAGGCTGTCTTTGATCATTGATGATGTCTATTTTATGTGGAAACTTGTATAACTACCCCCATATTAATAGAAACACTTAAATCTACAGATAGGTGTTCCGATCATACACTCGATGAAACGACCCCCTTTGAACACTCGAAATTATAAAAATATCATCAAGCTTATAGTTTCGACTCCCAACAAAATGCATTGGTGACATCTCATGCGGGAAATCTGTTTATCTACCCTCATATTAAAAGAAACACTTAAATGTATGGATAAGTATACAAGATTATATAATACTCGATGTTTCGGACACTCGAATTTATCAAAATGTTATTAAAATTATGAAACCAATACCTAACAATCAATTGGTGATCTCTATTTCATGAGGAAACCTGTAAGTAATACGCGAAAATAAAATACAAAAATAAATACAAACATTCATAAAATTTTTTTTTCATTATATCGTGCCAAAGTTGAATGGGCTCTTATAGAAAATACCTTCAGGAATGTCTGATTTTAGAAAAGTAATTCGTTACTAGGAATATATTTATATATGTTTATATATTTGTTAATATTAAAAGATGGTAGCATCAAATAAATTCATTTTTTATTTGTTTTTAATATTTATTTTTGTATTTATATTTATATATCCATTTACACCAATAGATTGTTGGATATCGAAATCATATGCTTAAAGATATTTTTATAAATACCAAGTGTCCGAAAAGGCTCGTTTTATCGAATATTAAAACCTCTTTATCAAGACACTTTGAGCCAATAAGTTTTCTTTTTATTTTTAACAGTTTCTGTGATATTTATTCCTAATTTATAATTATGTATTTCTATGCTGATAATTGGAAGAAAACATATAAATTATATACTCTTAGATATTACTAAACCGAAAATAATATAATAATACTCTTAAACAATTTTCAATCAACTATTTGAGTTTATACATGAAAATTTATAATAAAATCTTTTATATAATCAACAATGCTTTAATGGTGTTAATGAATCATTTCTGTAATTTTTGTAGTAAAACTTCAAATAGTATAACAATATATACCAATAAAATAAGTAATATCATTACAAGAACGTTCGAAAGAACAAAAAAGAAATTATAATTTGCAAAAACATTACTCTCCAGAATGATAAATTTGCAATTTAATTATTATAATATATATTGCAAAGTATTATCAGTTTTATCTAAATAAATACAAGGTAATTCTATATAAAAAGATAATTAACATAATTGATCCTAATATTTAAAACGAAAATTTAAAATCTTTTCTGGTTCCTTTTATTATTTTTGAAGAATGCTTCAAACATTTTAAATTTTATCAATTTACTATAATAATCTTGAATAGATTTATTTCTATTAATTATGTTTTGTATAATATAATTAAAGAGACAACGAACATTAACATGGCTCGTTATTTTTATACTTTTTACTCTTTCTCAACAATTGTTTAAGACCGGTATAGTGCGAATAAAAAATTATCTGTTTATCACAAATGTATAATGAAATTGTATTTTACTTGAATTAACCTATATATATATAAACAATTCCAGGTTTCATGAGACTTTTAATTCATAACCCATGATTCGTTAAATGTTCGTTATCTCAATACTTATATTTACAATAATTTCACATATTTTAAATATGTATATAGTAAATGTCAATTTGGAAAGAAGCCTTATGCATACACCCAGCAGCGTCGATAAATCATGGAGTAATTCGTAGTCATTCTGTGCGGAGTCACTCCACGATTCATCGACGCTTGGATTACAAGCTTAAAATATTAATAATATTTGTAAGTAAAATATTATTTTTGTTCATATTCTATATGCTAAATTTTTTAGCATATATAAATAAATAAATAATCAACATTGTGATAATTATTATAATTATAGCTTTTGATATAGATTTTATATAGTGAATTTGAAATTCACTGAGGATCCTAAATATTTTATAATATACATATATATGTATAAAGTATAAAGACTAGTATAATGTTAATAGCACATTATTAAACTGTTTTATTTTTTGATATTAATTTATACAATTTACACATTTATTTGTAGCATTAATTTTTATTAAATTCAGAAAGCTCTTTTGTGATATAGCGATGATTTTTATTTTAATTTGATAAATGCAAATATGAAATAAATTAGTATATTTGTAATATTTATATTTCGTACTCTTGTAATACAAATTTTTAAACAGACTATGACTAAATGATGTAATCGAAAGTATACTATTATTTATTTTATTGCTCACGTTTTATGTATGATGTTTCATTTATCAATTAATATTTATAAATCAAATATAATTTGTATCATTTTCGTTATAAGTTTTATTCTTGTATTTAATAATAAGATATATGTCGATGAATTCCATTGATCAATTCTCTATTAATATGCTAAAACTTTATCATAATTATTTAATATAATCAAAAAGAAGTATATATACATATCACATATTTCCATCTGATTATTCGACAAACAAATCAGTTTCGAACGTGCGCATAAATGCGGGTATTTATTTTTGATTTCCAGCAGCAAAGTAAATTTTCTGTTATAGTTTTATATATGTTATATTATATCGGTGCATATAATAGAAATAATTAATTTAATCTTGCAAAAAGTACAAACAATGTAAATATTTTAACCTATTTGTTTTTATTATAAAAATTTGATATATAAGACTTAATTAAACTTAACCGCACGTGACTATATAGGTTTGAAATTGTGTCAAATGTTATAAGATTAAACTTAAATTTCTAGGCATTGCTTATATTATAATCAAATAGAAAATAAACTCTTTTTTTAAATGGAGAAATTTCTTTATTTTATACGTTTAAAATATTATAGCATTACAATCTAAAATTAAATACTTTTAATCGCATCGACGATATACATATTGAAAACATATTCTTAAATTTGAATAGACATAGAATAAAAAGATTGAATAATTTAGTTTTATAATTCTTCTAAGAAAGATTAAATAATTTTTCAAAGGCATACGACTATTTTTCATTTATTTCATAGTTGGCTTGCTTCGCTTGACAAATGCTGTAATAATTATTTGAAAATGTGTGTTGTTGAATAAACGAGTGAATTTAAATTTTAAAATAACGTTAACCGCGAAATGTATTATTATTATTTATTCACAATTCAAGTCATCACTACATAATAATATAATAATGAATTTTCTTAAACCAATAACCGTAACAAATATTCTGTGAACAATCGTAACCCATCTCTTAATTAAACGACCGTCCATTTCCGCGCAAAAATGACTTAAAAATAAATTTCAGGATAATTAATTGTGTGAACAGGATTCACGTCAGTCAAGCGGACGTAGGCTCAATTCGTTCAATTAATTTCCGTATTTTCGCCCTTATGACAACTTTGCGTTTTAATCACCGTGCACCTTTTTCCACGGCATGAATAACCGGACCGAGTTCGAGTTTTCTAGCAGATTTTCGCATTACGCGGCAATGTCAAAATGAAAGTCGGGGCCAATTTTTGACGCTTTATTATCCGAGGGACGGGATTGCGCGCAACGAGATTTCCGGATTTTTGAACTTTTTTGTTTTCTCTCCGCACTCTTCCGTCAGTAGGCGTCGGCTCGTCGCCTAATTGGGCTTCGTCAGAATCCGTGTTCTCGAACGTCGAGAGTTCTTTTCTTTCGGCGAAGACGAGGGGCAGATATAAGGGACACAGAGAGAAAAGCCACGCGGGTCGCGATGAGAAAAATAAATTCCTGTTTCGCCCTCCGAGATTCCGAAATCCTTGTCGAAAGTAAACACGCGCGTCGCCTCATAACTGACATTTTTACGCGCGCGTTCGCGACAATAATTATGCCGGCTTTACTTTTGTTAACCCCGTTCGCCACCTTGTTCGCGCAGGATGTGTCGTTAAACAACAAATTTTCATCGCGATCCGAGTTTTAATTAAAAATGTTTATTAATTTCAAATTCTTTTTGCTCGCGCCTTTAAGCGAACATAATCAGTGTTTCCTCTGATTTTTAATCAGCCGGGAAGAATGAAAGTTTTTGATTTAATTATATTTTCTAGTTTAATGTAAATGCGTTAAAGATAAATTGACTTTAAAAAGTTACACGTCCAGGAAAAGGAAAGTTTTTCACCAACTCGATTAAAAATATAGAGTTGTGCATCTTTTACACGTGGATTAATTAAAATTTCTCAACAAATGTAAATCTCAATTAAATATTTCGCCGGGCGTTTTCGAAAGTTCATCCGCGTATTCTAATGCGTCAATCTTTAGCAAACTTTCATATGTAAATATATATCTTTCGAAAAAGTGGAATTCGAATTTCAATGCTCCCGCCGGGAGAGTTAAACGTTAAAAACACATCAAGGATTAACGCGCTCCGTCGATCATCTGGAAATTTGTGCTTTATAATTTTTTATTCCTGTTTTTAATCTAAAACCGAAGGGACGTGAAATTGTTTCACGCTGCGGCTGCAAACGCTCAAATAACATACTGCTGAATAAGAAATTTGCAGCGCATTACCGGAGCAACAAAATGTAACGCATTGTTTGTTTTCAATACATTTTACAATTCGCGGCTAACAACTTTATATACCGCCAACGAGATTATTTTCTATTTCGATCAAAACGTTTTAAAGGCTTTGCAAGTTGCGAGGTTAAAAATGCTAAAGTATTAACCAAATTTTGTTTTCGATTGCTCTGTTTGAACGAGAACAAAGACGCGAGCTGACCGAAACAATAGAAACAACGGTAATCTTTTTCTGTTCCGACGCAAACGCGCGAACAATTTTTCGAGCGTTAAAACGCAATAATTGACCGAAACATCATTCACACGCGAGAAAAGGAACTTTTTCGCAACGAACTGTTCAAAGACGATGTCAAGTGTTTCGTCCATAACAACATCAACAATAATAACAATAACCCGAACGTCCTTTTTCACGTCTCCACTGAATTCAGCATCTCATTAAAATAATATTCAGCGTGTCTGTCGGTGAATGCAGGGTGGGGGGAGGGGGTCACACCGAACAACACAATGAATGCAGCCGGGAAAATTTTCTCACGTTTGCATACGTCGTCGCTTTCAATTTGTCGGGCTGCGCACAAGCGATCACGGCAAGTGCCGACTACTCAACTATGTCCTCGGCGGGGTCGCGACGACTCAATTAAAAGCTCGCGACCGGACTCAAATTTATGCAGAAAACATTAACAAGTCTGATGTCTCCCACGCCCGGGCTTTCTCTTCTCTTCGCTGATAACCCGACGAAGTCTGTAAAAGTCTGTCGCGAACGCGGATATTAAATTAAGGGAAATAATGAAATGATAACTGGCTGTGGAGTATGCTGACGCCAGGAGGAAAAAGTGGCGAGAAATTATTTTTCGGGGAACGGCGACCAGGGAACGGCGGAACGAAATTTTTCGTGCTAATATCTGGCCACAAAAGCAGCGGGCAACGAAAAAGAGCAATCCCGAGCTGTTCCATTATTTTACGCTTTTTATCACTCGAGAACGATTGTCATTTAACGCGGGACTTGCTCTTCTTATTGAACTTTTTTTCTGTTTTTTTTTCTTTTTTTTTTTTATTTCATTAAATTAGTTGATCGTTGCTGGCACTTTTATTTAACGTTTTGCTTTTCCTGAATATCTTTGACAGCCAACCATTCTATATGTGATTTAGGCTGGCGCTTGTATTCTTATATAAAGTAATTAGGAGATTAATGCATTGATACTTTGAGAGGAGATTTCAATTAACGAAGATAAATATAAGTTATTTCAATTCGAGTTTTATTGTAATTTGATTGGCGTGAATGCAAAATTATTTCCAGCAATGTTTTACAGCGGTGAGAGAATATTCAAAGTTCATACTTATCGTTTAACTTTTGTATTCTTGTATTTCTCTGAAGTTATACACATTTTGTAATACCTGTATTAGCTACCAGATTTAGTATTTCTTTAATAGCTCTTTAATATTCAAAATTATCGACTTCTGATGCTATAACAGATATATATCTAGTGGAACATTTATTGCACATTTGATTTAAATTAGTTCAAATGATACGAATTAGAAAAAGTGAATAAAATATATTACTTTTTCAATTAAAACACTTAACATTGTGATTTGCAATTGAGATTATTTTGTGAAACCTTTGTAATGTCTTTTATCGCATTTTCTTCGATTGATATTGTTATAATGACATTAAAAATATATCGACAATTTTACTTTTTTCGCTGCAAAGATAATTAGGATTAGAAGAAAATGTGTACTGAAATAAGTTACAGTTTTGAGATTCAGATCGATTGGTGTCCGCGGTAATTTTTCAAAAAGTCAAATTGAAGTTAGCCCCGTTGCAGGCTTATAATTACCCGGTAGTCTATTATAGTTATACGAGCAGCGCGGATGGCAAACTTTTTCGAGCAAAAGCAGTGATTTACTGCGGAAAATGCAAACGACTCGTCCCGCGTAAGGGAGAGAATCGTTATTCGTTGTCTTCCCCTTTCTCTGGTTTTCTTTCCACACGCCGCAAGAAAAATGTTGCTCGCGAAAATTTCCCCGCTCAACAGTCATATTACAGTGCCCTGTATTTACATCATAGGCGTCGTTTAACAAGCCACTTTTGAGCGAAAAAATTGCTCGTTATAGTTCTATTGTAGAACATTAGATAAAACAAGTAATTAATTCGGATAACTGCATTTTTTACTTAGAATAATGTTATATACAAAAAAGGATATATAAAAACGTGTCAAGGTAACGCTTGTTATGGTACTAATCAATTAATTAATATCAAATCAAAATAAAAAAACATTTATAGGCAAAAAAAATTATAAACATTTAATATGATCTCTACTAATATATTTTCATATTAATAAGTTATTTTAAAAAAAAGTAAATACGATCACTCTTTAACTTATGAGTTACTATAATAAAATAATATTTATTGTCAATATATTAAGCAAAGCTATCAATATATAATAAAAATAATGTATTGTTGATATAATCTCGTTACAATTTTGTTATAATATGATTATAATCTTATTATATTGATAATAAATTAGTAATATATTGCCATTGAAGTCGCATTATATTAAGGCCATGTTAATAATATATCGACATTATAATTTTTGGTTTAGTAGGGTATAGTGATAATATTTTGTAAACATATGTTTCATTTTACTAGAGTGTGTCATATTGAAACACTACAGTATCTAAGCGTTCTAACGCTGATTTACGATTTTACGTATAAATTAATAAATGAGAATTAGAATTCGCCTAACCAGGAACTTAATTTTCGTTTCAAAATAATTAGGAAACCTTTACTTTTGTTTCTACCACACAAATTTTTAATACAACGACTCCGTTGAACGCTTGGTAAGATTAGCTAATGTCACGTTGCCTAGCATCGATTTTTTTGATATGTCAACTGATTGTTACCGAAAATTTGTTAAAAAGAATACTTGTGATATAACGTCGGTCTCATATTTTTATCCTCTCACTATGTTTCTAAACTGTATTTTATTATTATCATATATTTGCAAATATTTTATCGCATGTACATTTTATACTTTATATTTTTGATTGCATCAAACGTTTGATTTATTTATTTTATTACATTTAACAAACTTCTTTACTCACTCTGCAAATAAATTTATACTTTTTTTGTCAGAATGATAAATTTAGAATAAATTAATGTATTAAATTATTTTTCATTTTCAATCTACTCCCGTTTTTTCGCTATTTTTAATTTAATTAATTTAAAATTCATATTTATAATAAATAATAAGGAATGATTAACCATATTTTATTATTTGACTGAATAAATTATACTTTACAATATTATAAACGGAATTATTTTTAAAAATTAAAACATACTGAAAATATTTGCTAATTGTGCCATTAAATGTAAATTTCAAAAAATGCATATTTCTTTAATTACTGCTGATTTTCAAGTTACGAGTTTAAAGGAACGAGATGAAAATACGTGGACTTGTTCGAGTCGTTCTATGCATGTATATACATATGTATGTGGTGCAAATCCGCAAAACGAATTTGTCTTGATGGTGACGAAGCCGTTGGGGTGAAACCACTTTCCTCGTTTTCTTCGTCGATAGATCTCGGATTTCTCGGTTAGATGTCGAGTGTGTTGAATTCGTGTACGAGCAGGTCTTCGTACCCTTTATTCTCTCTTTTTTTTTGTCAAGTTAGTCCGTCTTTATAGCAACTAGGTGTTAAAATTTGCATTATTGTACGGAATATTGCATTACTGCATCAACATTATAAAAGATTTTTAATTTCTAAAAGATATACGTCGCTTTAATTCCGCTTTAACGACGCATTATATTGCTGGCGTATTAATTAAAAAAAAAACAATGCACATTTTTAAAATTCCTTTATAATTTAATATATTATAAAAATGGTTAAGCGCTGTTTACGAGTTCTTCATAAATTACATTCGACTTGCGAATTATTGTAATGGATACGTATATACATATATATATATAATATATTGTTTAGCTCGATTTTTTACGAAAAATAATGGAAAAGCTTTTTTTGCTTTTACGTGTATATATTTGATAAAAGACTTTTGCAATATAACGACACGGCCATAAATCAAACACTATATTCTATTCATTTATTTATAGTAAAGTATGCGACGTAGTGTCATATAATTATAAAATATATCAAGCGTAACGTCGTATTTTGGAAACCGCGTTTACACTTTTTACATTTGATTCCGTCGCACACGCACACGTGCAAAATGCGCATTACACGCAGCTACATTACAGATTTTCATAATTCATATCCAAGGCTGTACATTATAAAACCAAACCGCTCGTCAAAGTTTATATGAATATTTGAATAAAACAACAAATTATCCCATTAATTTCATCGCTTATTGTTTGGCCGAAAATTTGCATTAGCGAGTAATTTGTATCCGCGCAATATCCAGCCGATACTTATCAAATTTGAAATAGTGCCGCGTCGTCCACAAATGACGTTTTATTTGGCTCGGAATAATATATATTTTTTGCGCGCTGGGAACCGTACAAGCCGCGCAGGACATTATCTTTTTTGCCGGGTGACACCAGATGCGCGCGGCATAACGTTCGAGCGTTCGACTTCGAAAAACAGAAATCCAAATAGAAATCTATTTGATTCGTAAATAGGAGCCGAACCCCCCGCCGGATCCACTTGAACTCCTTCCCCTTCGGGAGTCTTTTTCCAAGTCAGAGAGACACCGCGATACCGCCCGAAGCGACTTGCTCCTGGAGGAGTAGTGCGACAAGGAAACGGATGAAGGCGCGCGAAGGTGGGGGAATAATCCCCACCAATGCGGCAAATGACATACCGGGTAAAAAGGGGTGAGACGCGCGGGAGGACGCCAGCGGCGCTGGCGAGAAATGTTTGGGATTGGCATGGCAGGGGTGAAACAGCATGCTGAAGCAAGGAAGCTCTCGCAAGCTCGGGGGTCTGGTAAGTTGGGGTTGGCAAGGCATTGAAATTGCAAATGCGCATTATGGATATTTCCCCGCATAGGGCCGACTGTTTCTGTATTCGTGCGTGTACCATTTTGGCGGTCACGCACACTACGCGTATACGAAGCACGGAGTTAGGAAGCTTCCAGCGAGTTGAAATAGACAAATCTATCTTTAGTCTCTGTCTTGCCGCACGACCGTGCTTCTTCCAATTCCAGCGTATGTACGGCTCATCTCGGAATGGTTCTCTTTTCAAATCGAAACTATAATACGTATGTGGGCGATTTTCGTTCGGCTTTATGGGATTAAAGATTAACTCCACGAGAGGTACTTCTAAAGAAGTGGTTTCGTAAGGTCCGCTCGGCTAATGATTCAAGTTAATTTTGTTTTATGGAGGATTAAGTTTGAGGATGAGTCTTTCAGATGTTATAACCGTGGAGGACAAGGCATGGCCTAGTTTCTTATTTTATGTAACTCGAATTGAAATCGTGTCATATCTTCTTCGAATTAATCAAATACGTGACGGTGTATGTTTATGCGATTGTGCGTTTCAATTTATTGTTAATGTCGAATTAAGTTGTAGTTTCAATTTGGTAAAGCACTTTCATTTGCGTTTATTAATGTGCAATATTTTGTACAACATTTCGTTTTTATTTTAATCGCAATTGTATATGTCTGAACGTAAAGAAAACAAAAAGTATTGATTATTCCAACTTTTTCTATTACTCGTAAATTGTGATGTTTCATTAAAAATATAAAAAAAACTTGAAATATCTTACTATAATTACGAGAATAACGATTATTTCCATATTTTACCTCGGCTAATGCATTTTCATATATATAGCATCTATTGTACACATGAGTAAATACGTCTATACTGTCAATAATTTATTATATATGTTTATTAAAGAGAAATATTATGTGAAAAATGTGAAAGCACGGGCATTTTATTTGTTTCTTCCAAATTTCATTCGAAATAATATTAACAAAAAGATTTTAGTTGAAGAAGCACAATCTTTTGATATAAATAAAAAGAACTAAAAGAAAACCTCATCGAAAAGGTCATTGCAAAAAAATGTAATAAAAATATTTCCTGAAGTTGACGCAATAAAACGGAAATCGCTAAATTGTATTCCGAAGAACAATTTATAAGTTATTAATTTTATCTCAACGACGCACTGTTTAAAGAACGATTGAAAAAATATAATTCAATTAATTGATCTTTGCGCGCGAACCAACGCGGAATGTGTTTTGCATTTCAGTTTCGCCTGTTATTATTACGCTGGCTAATCCAAAATAAATATTAAACCATCTTGTGTTAAAATAGACTCGCATCGCCCGCCGAACAAATCCAACGCACAAAATCGATGCCTCGGTAATCCTTAATAAAGAAACTAAAATGTTGATTTAGTATCAACAATGCGCTCATTGACCCGAGTAAACATTGTGCCAAATCAGCAAAATAATTGTCTGAATACACTGCGCGCAAATGTCGAACATCCATGTATCTTGACTCTCTGGCGTTGAGTTAGAAACAAGAGAGCAAGTGAAGATACACCGACAGAGACGGAGTTAAGTGAATCCGTAACGCGAATTCGCAGGGGTTGCACGATAGCTGTAGGCTATCCTGTCCCGTGTACTTTGTCGTAGCGCTTGCTTTCAGTCATCGTTTTTGCATGTATTCACGCTTCGACGAGAAGAGAATACTTCGATCTCCTGCCATCTGTCTCGCTCCTTCCGGTGACTTTGCACAGCCGTCTCTTACGTTTGTGTCGCACAATTGTTCGAAGTAACTCAATACAAAATTTCGCCAACTTCCTCGCCTCTGCACCAGTCGACGGACAAAGACAAGGCGATTGTCCAATGCAACGGAATCTATTTCTAATAGCAAATCCTTCGTACGAAAGAGTCGACTTTGTTTCTCGAAATGAAGAGAACAGGAACGATCGAGCAAATGAATTCATTATAGTCCGGGAAACACGATTCCCATTAAGAACCCCACGTAATCGACCAGATTGGTTTGAGACTCTTGCTTTATCGTGGTCGCATTTTTCCGCGCCAATATTTATTTTTATCGTGATAAAGCCTGCCTTGTATTGCAAATCGAGCGAATTAATGCTGGAGATTGGTGAATTATACAAATGAGAGTCATAATTGTTTGGGACACGCACAAAATTGCGACAGAAAATACTGTTGAGTAATCTTCTGATGGAAGCGTCGTTGAGGTAAGGGTTCCAGGGTTCGAGACTCGTGCAGGGATGAACATTTTTTATTTTATTTTGTATGATTTAATTTCATTAAGTTTTGAATTAGAATAAAATGTATCATTTTGAAAATTTGAAGACAGTTGGGGTATACAATTTTTCGAAAATATAGCATTTTTTATTAACAATGAGTGAATTCGACTTTTCTATACTGAGCAAATAATAATTAAAAATATATTTTTATTTTAACCACCACATCATTAAATTCATTTTCTTAAAAAATCATCTTTCGCTATATATACTACTATCTATATTGTTATGTAATTTCTATTTACAATTGTCAATGTGAAATAACAACTAAACATTTCACAATTAACTGATATTGATTCGCATTTCATTACTTTTATTCATCGCTTCATTTTCCTTCAATCTGTATAAATAAATTGCGTATAATAATGAAATAAAATTGGTTCAATAATAAGCATTGAAAAAAAAGTATTCTATCACGCAGCCATGTACACATATATATACATTTCTCATAATTACATTTCAATCGTTTCCCTTTCAAGTGGGAAAAGGCTAGCGCTCAGTTGAAGCTCGAGAACAATTAAGCACAAAATCCTGGCAATAAATACTGATCCTCTTTCCAATACCATCTTCTGGATATCCGTATTACAAAATCGCTCTCATTATGTACTCAGCACAGGCGTGAACTTAAGATAAAGCTGCTCCACAAAGCGCGCAACTCGTGACGTGAAAAAGACAACGCACACATTGCATTTCATCAGGTTGAAGAGTCGGTTGAGTACGTTGCGTTTTTCTTTGTCAGGATACGAACCGCGTTTTTAATTACTCCGCCGATGTTAAAACGCGTAGTCAGTCGATATTTGCTGGTCGTGACTCCGAGTGCTCCGTCCATCAACCGAACGCCCCCTTTGTCATCTGATTATATATGTTTATGCCGGATGAAACCGACGCCACCGCGCTCTCTGTCTCGCTCCACTGCTGAAAGACGTAACATTAGCGTGAATCTTCATTTCAAAGTCTGACTTCGGCGTGAAAAGTTCGCAGCGATGATTAGCCCGCCCGAGCGCAGGGAGTGCCATCTGTTGTGGCGTAGCGACAAAAAAAATTACAAACTTCGAAAGGGTTGGAAAAATTTGCGCATCGATTTACAAGACTCCCCGTTACTATTGCAACGGGGAAATTGAGGTGCGTTTTTTTGCCGGCTTTTTGCCGGCGCGCGTTCAGACGTGAAATAGCAAAACGAAAATGCAGTCAGTCATGCAACCGTACATTTTATACCGCTCATACGTAATTATCGGGCATTTTCTCGGTAACACCAGACCCAATTTTTCTACCGCCTCTGTGCGAGCTTTATTTATTTTTATTTCCTCCATTATTCGAGCTTTTACTCTTCCGTTGTCAGGGCTGTACAGACAAGTGGAAGAGCTCCGGATCGTGGCTAGAAGAGAGGGCATTCGGTCGCAAGGGGAGGCAAAAGAGGAAGAGCAACGCAAACCGAAGGATAAAGGAAAGTGGGCGCGGCTTGGGGAAAGGGGGACGCTTCGATATTTTATTTTCATTTTCCACATTCGTACTTCGCTCTTACGCTCAGTCGCTCTTTTTCGGGACGATGCTGTTTTAACGATTAGCGCGCCGCGGTGACCAAGCAGATTATTATTCGGTACAGTTTGGACCTCTTTTGCGTTCGGCGTGATGTTTCATCCCACGCGGAGAATTCGCTTTGGGTGTAATGATGATGAATTGACTTACACAATTATCGATCACTCATTAGACGTTGTTGATAATTTGGCAAATAGTTGAAATTCAATTTCTGTGGAGACACAAGTACCGCCTTCAAATGGGAATGAGGATCTCGGTTGGTAATTTCATAAATGGGTTTGTTTTGTGCACAGGGATGAATTAAAAAGAGTTGAATAATATAATATGCTGCTGATTTTACCAATATATTGGTTGAGTGGTAATCCAATTTACCGCAAACATTATATGAATCTCTGTGTAATCTGTGGAGAATGAATTTTACACATTTGCATTTTATTACTTCATATAATTGACCATATATGTATAACAAAACATGGGGATGATAGACATTTATAATACATCATACTTTATATAGTTAATAAATCAGTTAGAATGTCAACATGTAACAATTCGTGTAATTACAGTACTTATTTTAATGCAATAATAATATAATATTTAATAAAATAATACGGTAAGTATATAGCTTAATACATAATCGCGTCATGATGTATTATTAATAGTATTATTACGTTAGTATATACTATAATACGTCAACACACTATATTTAATATAGTATTTTTCCATTGAATGAAACAGTTCTGATTTCTTGTTGGCATTCTTAAATAGATATATTCATTCAAAGATCTTGACTGTTAAATTGATATAAATATAAAAATATATAATTCTTATTAATACTCGTTAGCTATTTATACAACTTTGAAATAAATGGAATACAATAAAATGGTTTTATATAAATATAAAGAACAATTGTTTTTGACTAAACTATATGTTTCCAGTTGAAGATATAAATGAGATGGTTTATTTCATAAACATGAACGCATATATATGCAGGCATATTGTTGTTTATGTAAGAAATAAAATCAGTTGAAGGATAGTATTTGAAATAAAATGAAAAAACTTTTGATTTTGAAGCTCAACAATAATGCGATGATAGTACAGCATAATGTAGTGGAGGCATTTTACGCAAATTTTCAGATGTATTCCTCCGTATGCAGCCTATTCGGCAATTTTATTCTTTTACCCTCCTGTATTTTTTCTCTTGGAATAAACATTACCCAAGGCAAAATAAAATTCAAAATGCAAAGTAGACATGTAAATATTCGAAGGAAGGGTTGCTGCGTTGAGGCTAATGCGAATCACATGGGATTAACTGAAACGACCATTCGTTCCAATGGAAAATTTGCTACCGCGTAACATCTTCGGCAAACGATAAAGGATGTCTGTCGGTTTAATGCGAACTATAGTAATTCGTCAAGTAGATAAAAGGGTCCGGAAGATCTACATCTATTTAAATCAATTCAGATTTATTCACATTATTCGGCAGGAAAATTGAAGTTTTTAAGTGCATTGCCAAATTAAGTAAGATTAAATATGTTCTATATATAATAATTAGGTCTAGTTATATGTACGCAGAAGTTGAGAAGAATTTGTTTACTATAACTGATTTTGCAATTACTTCGAAGTGTGTTCGATACGAATTGAGTTATGAAATTGGTATATTTTTATTGATTACGATTAATGGGAATTTTCAATTATTTCTTAATTATAATGTACGAGTCATATATAAATTTGACGATATGATTAATATATTATAAATTAATTCTGAATATTGTTATAATATATGTATTTATATGTGTAATATATTAGATATATAGTTACTATATATTAACAATATATTGTAATTATGTTTACGATAAATCGTCGACATATATATTAAATTTATTTCTATTTTTACTGGTGTTATAATGTGCTGTATGAGCAATATGCACTATTTTCTGATAATGTATATAAAATCATACAACTTCTGTATAGTAAAGACAACTTAATCGAAATGTTCACAAAATATTTAATTCAAAATTGTCGCTTAATTTCTGAGCTGATCCTATTTGCTTTTAATCGAATTCAAATTAGGATTAGGTTTCCTGACCAGAATTTAATTTTGAATTTTGTTATTCTAACAATGTTTACGCGCATCTTTCAAATTTAATAGAAACAGAATTTGAGATTAAACAATTAACCTTATTTAATTATTCACGTTACCAAGTAATATTTTTTAATACTAATTTAAATATAATTTTACTAACCGACTATCAATTTTCACGTTCATTATCTACTATAATTATATATCTCTTATAAACTGAGAGAAATATAACAGAATTTTTTACTGTTTTTAACAGTAATACAAAGATATGTCGGTCAGATCCTGAAAATTATTGTTTAAACAGTAATTTTTGGTGGTAAAAATTGAACATGTTACTCTCTGTGTATGTATATATACACCTACAAAAAGTTTAGGAACGAATCATTTAAACGTAATTTTTTATACATAAATCATTATTTATTCAACTAAATTAACTTGGATTGCCCAATCTTGGAAACACATTATGGGTGCGAGTTATAATCAACTGTAACATGGAACTCATTTTCCAATAAGCTTCACCAAGCGTCATGGTTTTTTAACATCAACATATATACTGATATGTTGATATTGATATATGTATATTGATATTTTAGATTTTGCATGACTTATATAGTTATTAATTTTCAGATCAACCAGTTAAACTGTTGACGAATTTGTAGTGCATTTCTATTACAGTAGCGCAAGAAATCTGACATTTGTTAAGTATCTAAGAATAAGTGGTGTGCCGCACGTTTTACACAAGTGCATTGTAGAGCTTCCGATGTGGCTCCGTTGAAAATTGAATTAAGATTTAAGCCGTCGTCACTGTTACAGAGACCGCGCTAATTGATAATCGAGCCACGGTCAGCTTCTCTTCATTGCTCCAGTATTCATCTACTCTCGCAGCAAGGTGCCGTCCCGTATGATGTGCGACACTAATTGGCTGATCACATAGTGATTTAAAAGCAAAATTTCGCAAAGTGCTAACTAAAGTAAATTGCACTGCCAAAACAATTGGCGAACTAGCTCGACTGAATGCGTTTTATATGTTGGCGAGATGATTTAAAAATAATTTTGTATCGAATAATGCAGAATAATAGAGCATTGTTTTACACTATGTTTTTGTTTGTTGAAATAAAATTGAATTTTTGGTTAATTGTGGTTTTCGAAATTATGTTCACTTTGGAAAGGTTTCTAAATATACGTATAATATTACATAAATATTTAGAATTAATTTCAAACATTTCGTATAATTACTAAGGATGATTATCCTGGCGGTAAAATAGAAAATTATGTTTATTTTTTTGCGAAGTGAATAAAATTATACTATTTTCATTGGCTTCTCAATTTTGATGTTTAAAACATTATTACAACGTGTAAACGGCATACAGATAATGTGAAACTTATCAGTACACATTAATAAATAATTTATTTACATTTATATTATTTATATTTATTTTTGAATTAAACAATTTTAGTAATTATTATTGTTACAATTAAATCAGTTTTATTGTTATAATTAATATATTCTATTTATTGTATACACTTAAATATATGTATTTACAATTTAAATAATTTTAACGTAAATAAATTTCATTGCCGTTACGTTTTCACTTTATATAATTAATATCCATCATAAGTATTTTAAAACAAGTTAATGCATATTCAAATTAAATAATATTTATAGGTTGATTACACAACGTAAATTATAATAATTTATTATTTGATATCATCTATTTTTAATTGCGCTGCAATAATATATTAATATCTCATAATTTTCAAGCGTTACAAATCGTAATATATGATAGTAAATGATTTATTCTAAAGTTATTAGTAAGTTACTTATCTTAAATACTCAAAATAATAAAACTGTTAAATTATTGTTTATGTACATATATTATTATTGTTTATTGTTTCAAATACATTGCATCCTTTGAATCATTTAATATAAATTACATAATATACAAATTATTCTTCATAATATCTTTTAAACATGCTTTATATGTTAATCATTTCAATAAAATTATTGGAAAAATCATATAACGTATAAATTAAAATAATTTGGGATAAACTACCGTATATTATGTATGACATGAATAGCGTGCGCTTTTCCTCATAATTTGCAGCAAAAACGTCTACAGTATTTGCGATAAATACGATCCTGCACTATCCACTAAGAGAGGTTGGAGATCGTTTCCATTATTAAATACTAATCGGTTGTAATTTATCGTAGACCGTATTTATCTCGAATGCACAAGAAATATAGAAAATTATTGTAGGTATTAACGAAATCTACATTTTATTGCTTTAATTAAATTAAAAAAACTATTCGTAATCAGATATATATCTTTATTTATTTTTACAACATAATAATAAATATAACTTCAATTATATATAAAGATTATCAAAATCTATTATAAATTTGTAGAATATATATGCTTATATACGTACAGATCTTAACTAATATAGTCTCTACGTGTATAATTTTTCAAATGGTTTATTAAAATATTATACTTACAATAAATTGAGTGTCTATTTGATTAAATAAATTAAAACTGTATACAATGCATAAATGTAATACACATTTACTACATATTTGTGGAAACTCTTTTACACACTAATTAAATCTACAAATTTCTTTTCATTGAAATAAAATAGAGACATATATGAAATAGAAATATATATATATGAAATATACAAATAATTTTGGTAATTTAATCAAAATATTAATACAATCATTAAGCTTAATTTGTAATTAATGTTGTTTAATAAAATGATTCACTTCATATACGTTACGAATGTTAATGAATTATTGCATTTATAAAAGTTGAATTGTGATATCGATGTAGAGTTTGTATTACAATAGAGTATAATTAGTATTTTTCTAAGTACAACATAATATTATTGTATACATTTTTCAATAAGTAAAATGAGTTATTTCAAAATGTAAGTCTTATTTCTAAATATAATGATATAAGGTGATATATATTAGATATAAGGTTCTATTCTTTTTATGAAAAATATTCGAATAAGAGTGTATTATAACCTAGAATTGAAATTGAAATTTTATTATTAGATATAATTTTTGTATGATCAGCTTTCTCAAATATTTAATACCTAAAAATGAATTTCTAAATCATGAATATACTGATATTTAAGAAATATTGTATTTAATGAAGTGTCTTACAATTTAAATTTTACAAAATAGGATTGTCTGAATATATGTGATTAAACAATCACTTCACAATGACATAAGTAACTTTTAGATGGCTTTTTCGTATAATACATGACGGCAGTTGTGAAACTCTCTTTTCGCGAGATCTATAAACTCTTTCTCATATTCGTCTAAACTTTTAGGTTTGGTCTTAGATTGCAGCTGAAACAAGGTTGGTATAAAATTCTTTGAAACTTTTAAAATATAGAGTTATCATGGAAATAAGGTCTGATCACTGAAGTTTTAAGCATATATCGTTGTTTGTTACGCTGTAGTATTTTGAGTAATCTTCAACTAACCAAATATTGATTCGCTTAATATAACTATAAATATAACAGTATTCCTACTGAAATATACGTAACTTGATTACATTTTTTTGATTTTATTGGGTAAAAATACTATTGCCTATATATATGAATTGGTAATCTGTACAAAAATTTAATATAACAGTTTACGTTTTAAATGCGGGTATTAACGGAAAAAAATCAATACAAATTTTTATATTATTTCAATATTAAGGTTTATATCCTCTTATGAAACAAAATATTAAAGCAGTTAACATTCCAGACTGTATTAATAAACATTTTGTTCAAACAGAAATTACTTAAATACTTAATATTTAATCGTATTTATTTGGACTATGTTAAATATACAAAACATATATGTATTTAATATCGTCAAATTTATATAATAATAATTAACATAAATAATAAGTATAAATTACTAATGATTTTGGTAATTTTATTTGTCTTTTTACATATATATATTATCATTTTTTATATATTACTAAAAGAGAAACAAATGATATAAATATTATTATTTATAAGAATAATTATATTGCAAACTTTTATCGGAATGATTTTGTAAATATTAGAACGTAGATTAAATTTTTTACAGAGTTTATTGAAATAGGAAATTCTCTACTGAATTATAATAAGTAACCATAAAGTTGTAGCTCCGAATTATTTATTCGAAGGCACATAGTGTTTTATGAATTCAGTTTGATTAATTTTTGAATAATCAAATGTACGTATAGTAATTCTGAGGTTACACCTGTGTGTAACTTAGCACTATATAACAAGTATATAATATTAACTATTTGATTTGGCTCTAAAAATATATAACTATTTCGTAATCCGTTTACTTTTTAAGCATAAGGATAAGTATCATTTAAACGAAGTTCTTTTATAAAAGAAATAAAGTATTTTATTTTATGATACAATTTTTATTGACGTATTGTTAAATTTTGTTTTTAAGATTTTAATCATTTATGAAAATTGTTAAAAAACTGAGAATAATAAAAATTGATAAATCTAAATTAAATTTAGCCTTTAATACTAAAATATAATAATGTTAATTACAATATTTAAAATACTTATCTCAGAAAGAAACTGATTACTTCATTTTTTAGTACCGTGGATGAGAAATCTTGAATAACAAACGAAAAAAATCCTAATAAAGTAAAAATGACGTACAATTGTTTAAAGTAAACACTTTCCTGGAGAGTGATATTCAAAGAAATTATGAATAAACGATATTTTTTTTCGAAACAATACACTATAATCCCGTTGTAAACTATTACCCTTCGAATTCCGTATTCATAGAAAGCTTCAAAAGGAACGATTTGCATACACAATTGATCGAAATACAGCAGAGCTTGCGGTTGAGGAACACGACGAATAAAACGTGCATCGTGTAAAAATTTCACGTTTAACCGCAAAAAAATATTGATTCAATGGAGTCATTCATTACGTCGTGAGTGACGCACAAGAACAGATTTACAACGTTTTAAATAAAGAGCGTATATCGCGTTTCGAGAGAGCATTTATTGCGAGAGATTCCGTTAGTAATAGAGTTAGTGTTAATATTTATACATCCCTTCATCAAAACTCTTTCCAGGCCGCAAAATAAAGTTATGCGAACGTATTTCTTGTCCCCTCGGATAACTAACCGCCGATTGAAATTAATCTCGCATAAATCCTTTTCTCTTGTGATTTTCTACGCAGATGTAGACTTTTTTTAATACGTGTATAACAACCCATACAATTTAGTTAAAGTTTTGAAATTTTTAAATACATCTGTCATTGGTATTTTTAATTGCATTCAAGTAAGGATAAATTATTTTGCAAAGAAAATTTATTTAGTTCAATTTACAATCAAAAGGATTTATAAATTATACGGAGGAACATGTAGTCGATATCATTAATATACTATATATTTAAATTGTAATATAGTCTAGACAAAAATATGAATAATAATCGGTTCTTAATCAATTTTGAATATATTTTGAATATCATTTAAGTAAAGTTTATTACTAGTGAAAATTATTTCTTAATTGTATTAAATCATAAATATGTCACTAATATTTATATAATACATAATTTATATATATTTATATATTATTTAATATATAACTCGCGTATCATAATTCAATATAACTACTATATATTATGACTATGTTATGATAGTTATGACTATAAAACGTCGAAGATCTTTAATTTTAAATTTCGTAATAATTAAATTTAAGAAGATATAAAATTAAATTGTAGATATTTGTTATGTAGCTTATTTTTTTAATAAATTTTGTACAACAATAATATCAGTATTTTATGAAAAATTACTATGATATTAAACTATTTTTATATTTTATTTGTACTAACAATATATACATTGGGTAAATGCATGGAACGCGTATATTTGATATATTCGTCATATTCTCATGTACGTTTGCTGTTACATGTACTAAAATATGCATGGTGCATACGTATTAATATCTTTATTATGTACCAATATTTGTACCTCTTAAATGAACGTAATTAAATTAATTTTGTGGCATTGATCGATATATTTATTTATTTATTAACCGTGTAACAACTTATAAATCAATCTAATTTCCGAATTTTAAATATTAATATTAAATATTATGTTTAATTTTAATTATTAAATATTTTAAGTCATAGAATTAATAAATTACTATTTATAATAAAACAAAGTTGAAAAAAAAATTAAATAGTTGAAAATCATTCCAATTTTTACATACATACCCCTTAATTTTGTATAAATATATGTGAAATTAAATTCCCCGCGATAATGTAGGGGGATATTTCATATTTTATTTCAGTCACTTAAGAATTTTCAGCATTACTGAAGTATTATTACTTTTAATTTATATTACTATGCTGAAATCGCCTATTCTATTATTACTTTAAAAATAAAAATATAATAATCCAAATGAAAACTAGATGAACTTGTACTAAAGACCTGTGGTTAGATTTGATGATTTAGTCACAGATTGTAGCATAGGTGCTGTTATTTGGAAACTCTAGAAACTGGTGTCATTAAGTCCTAATTGACTCTTCTGATTAGTTTGGTAGAAAAAGAAATCACAAGTTTCTTCTCTTAGTTTTTACTGTACATGTTTTGGTTTATTATCTTATAAAATTGCGTTTGCAGCTTGGCAAATAGCACAATGTTATCTTATACATATCTCACGCATTTATATATTTAACCATATTAGAATATTTTCTCCTGACGAATAATGCAAGAAAGGGTAGTTAGAAGTTATGAATCGATTCGATTCTTCCATATCAGCATAAGGAGATAATAGATATATGAATAATCATGTCTTATTAACATATTTAAGTCGTTAAAGATTATTCCTACGTTATATATGTCACTAGACTAATAATATGTAGTCTAAATTGTTTACGTATTAGTTTAGACGGGATTATAGTTACAAAGCTTACATACTACAGTCTAAGAAAAGATAGATGTGTATGATATGTATCCTTCGTCCTTGATGCAAGGATCTGACAGCTGTTGCTTGAAACATATCATCGACTGTGAAAAATCTGGATTAGAGATAAACGGGGACATTGAATCCACTTTTCGTAATGGAGTCAGCAAACGTTCTGGGCAGATTGTAGTTTCTTTCAATACTGAAAATTGTATCAATGACTAGAGGTATCTGATAAATCCAATTGACATAAACCAGAAGCATACATTTATCTAAATGAAGAAGGAAGCTATCCCTAGCGAAATATAGTACTAGAAGATAAAGATACACGGATCCAAAAGGTATTCTAGGTATTCAACATTCTTATACTGGATGTTTAAAGTTAGAGCATCCAGATTTTCTAACTTTAAACATCCAGTATAAGAATGTTGAATACCTAGAATACCTTTTGCATCCGTGTATCTTTATCTTCTAGTACTATTTTCGTACGTGCATCCAGATTTCAACATTTTTTGAAAAATTCATAGAAAAGAAGACACCATGCTGTCAAAATATAGTTAGGTAATCAACTTTAGAAAACAGCCTCGCGAGCAGGTTTAAGAAGGTAATGGAAGTTAAAGAAAGAAAGAAATTATAATATGACAGCTTGTAATTTAAAGTAATATATAAAAAAACGCGTTACTCAGGTTATTCAACAGGAACATGACAATATTGTGTGCTAGGATTTTGTATATCGAGAGAGAACATGCTAATAACATACAAGCGCATGTAACAACGAATGATCCTAAGACTGAATATTGTCATCCTGTTGTGGATACTCTTATTTGGTACACAGCACTGTGGTTCAAAACACTTTCCTAGAGACAATATGGGATTTCTTGTAAAACATCTAAGAACAACAGAATAGTAGAACATTAATGATAAATATAGGACTTTATTTATAACATTATTTATTTTTTATAATTGTAAGACTTACAATGAAATAAGATTCATTTTGCATTACAACTTTGACAGAGAGGCAGGAGTCTGAATTAGGACCAATATGTTATAAATAATAATAATATACTATAGTATAATTAAATTACTAAAAATGTATTATAAGTATACTTCTGTGTTAAGTTTAAGTAGTTTATAAATTAAAAGGAAGTAATGTAAAGAGAGATTAAATTTCAAATTTAGATTTAAAAATAATATCTTTCAAGCATATTTTCTATATTAAATTTAAGTTTATCCTAAAATAAATTAGAAGTCATATGTTTATAATTTAATAAATAGATAAATTGCAGTTGAGATTTTGCATTGATTACCAATAAGGGATCTATTTCAAATCGTGTACATGATCACTTAATTTATAATGAAGCAATCATGAATAACATTTTTACTTTATAGGTTGGATGTTACGTGCTGACTGTACAACTTGATGATAGATGTCAACTTCTTTATATGGTTGCATGAGTAAGACTTTAATGTCCAATATAATTGTACCTTTCGTATAATATTTCCATCTAGCTTAATAAACCAATAATAATGGTTATAAAATGTTAAATCTAAACAATTGCAATATATTCATAGTGATTGACTTATAATAAATAACATATTTTTATATATGTATGTTTTAAAATTATATTTTTGAACAAACATCTTAGATCTAAAATTAAACAATTTGACCGGTAATTATAAAACATAATTATATTGAAGAAATGATATTTATTAAATACCTGTAAATGACTGATATACAACAAACATATATCATTTCCTGGTACAATTGTAAGTTTTTGAATTTTTGACTTCAGTTAGTTGTAAATATATTTATATGAAAACAATTCATCTGTAATACTAATAATAATAATAATAATAATAATAATAATAATAATAGTAATAATATATATATAAATAAATATATAAAGCTTTGATATCATAAATTCTCACATAAACTGAGATAAATTACTGTTTTTAATAGTCATGAAAAGACACGTATGCTAAAATAGAGATTTCGATGTTAAAATTTACATTAAATACTAAGTAACTTACAGTTTTCTTTCTAACAGGTATAATTTTTAATCACCATTATTAACTGGCGATTTAAATTTATGTAATTACAAAAACAATGTTAAAAATTTTATATATAATATATTTCAATTATACTTTGTAAAATGATAATATATTGCACATTACATTGTTTACAATATTTTATACAAATGCTTTGAAGTTCTAAAGTTGTAATCATGTTACAAAACGATAATTAAATGTATCATTTAATTTAACTTGTAACTAATGTATGCTCGGTTACTACGATGAAGCAAATTGTTTGTCCATAAAAGTAACGTAACATGTTTTTATTCTAACAAAATATCTATAGTTTTGATAAATTTATCGGGAAGTTCATTCTGAAAACATAATAGCTTCGTTAATGCAATAAATTATACTATGACTGAAAATATTCGATTTTGATTAATATAACTTTTCAGAGAGTATATATTTGAAAGTAATTTTAATGAAATTCCATTTACATAAATGAGTACGATGAAGGAATTTCGTGAAGTTTTGTTTTTTATTAAACGTATTTAATTTTAAGTAATTACTTGGAAAAATACTTATAAGTATAATCGCAGTAAGATATATACATATATATTTAAATGCTAAAATAATAAAATTATTACACAGATTAATATATTAATGAAGATATTGCTTTGATGTCATTCATTAATATTCAAGATAAAATGAACATTGCAATAATAAAGAATGTAACTATGTCTTATTACTACATTCATATATGATTTAGTTTAGTACATGTCTTTCATGCAACGTATATTTAATATATATTTTAACCATAGAAATGATGATATTCTGATTGATTGCGTATATTATCTATACATTAAACTAATTAAAATATGAACTAGAAAAGTACAATATTCGATGAATCATTTAATGATAACTATATTGTACTATAAAGTGCACAAACATATATAGGTTATAAAATATTATTATGCACATGAATTTAAATACGGTATATATATCGTAATGAAACCTCAAACTAGTAAACTTTAATATCGCTTGGTAATATATACTTACATTTGGTTTAGCGCAGTTAGCTATTTTCATTAAAATTCTATCATAATAGTTTCATAAATATATAATATTTCAAGAATGTATATATAAATATAAATAAATAAGATTATTTAATGCGCAAAATTGCATTTCAATTTAAAAGTACATAATAAATATGTATGATTATTTTATAAAAAGGTTTTTTCAAATAAATTAAATTCGTAAATATTAGTGAACAAAAATAATTCTTTGCTTCAACGTTTTTTCTTTTTTTTTTTTTTTTTTTAAATCATAATAAAATTCATAAATTTGAATCAAAGAATTTCATTTACATTTTTATGTTATATATTTTAAAATGAAATCTATCCACAAATTTATGTAAATTTCGTTATGCTGGAGCGATTAACTTACACTGTAGGAACTGTTCATTTTTACAGCTTATTCGGATATAAGGCGAATTAAGCGATACAAAAAATTCCCTGAAACGTCTATAAGTTAAATCATCATTAAAACGTCATCCGATATTCATGAATATTTGCCAAAATATATAACGCACAAATCCCCGACGTACAAAAATTGTATTAATCTGGTTACCAAACGTCTACCAAATTTCAGCAATAATTTATGTTTTATAAAGATGTCATGCAATTTCCCTTATACCCTCATTCGAACGAAGTAATTTAATCGTTAACTTAAATGAAGTCCGGCGATTTGAAAGCTAAATTTAAATATAAGATCGGACACTAACTGATCGCTTTACAAATGGCGTTACACTCGTAATTGAGGAACAACGGATAAAAATATTTCGCGTATAGAAAGCCTGTTCATTGCCTTTAGTAATATTTCTGTAAATCTGATAACAATATAGTTTAATTCGAAATGCATCAGTCTCGCATTCGCAAATGGCCATGTTCGCTTGTCGTCGCTCGCAGGTATCGCGTGTCTGGCAAATAACCATGCACCGGAATACATAAACAGCTCGATCGGCCAATCCAGCGACGTATATATAGGAGCAATAGTTACATCGTAGGAATCTATTGTGCGCTCGAGGGTGATTGAAGTGGCGACGAACTGAGAGGAAAACGGCTATTGGGCCACTCTGCGTTTTCACCGAGATGCGCTCGACTGTGCACACTTGAACGAGTAGGTATCAGTCAGAAAAAGTTCTCTGCCGACCATTCGCAAATCGCCGCCGAATAGAGTGTCACCGAAAACATACCCGTTTAGCGCCGACTCGAGATCGCTTGTGTTACAATAGCCGCAGAGCTTGTTTACATGTTACGAAATTTAGGCATAAATGGATTGAGTTTAGGATCCCATTATACTGCGATAAACGATTCCTCACCATATTACACCATGCAATAAGTGTTACGAGGTTATTAATTACTATCGTGTAAATTAATAATGTGAATATCAAGTACGGAGATATACGAACGTTAATCATTATCGTGTTTTATCCATTAACTCATACGCATTTCATCATGTTTTTCAAGTAATGTAACAAAAATGTTGATATTACGTTATAATATTATTGGTATATATTTATTATACAATACTGTAATATTTATGTAAAGTTTTGTCATTAGGTTTGAGGATTTAATTTCGAATAATAAATATATTTTAACATAAAGTTATATATTCATGAATTATGTATACACATTCAATTATATTATTCATTTCAGCTTTTCGTTAAATTAATGAAAAAACAATACTAATTATAAAGTTACTTTCTCAAATTTAAATAAATTATTTTCTGTATAACTTGGGAGATAAAACGTGTGCTATTGGTGGAACATATCGTGATACGTTTCAGAATCTTCAACTCATTAAATTTCATACGTGTTAAATGAGATTGAAATTCGATGCTGGTTAGTTATAAACACTTCCAAAGCTCATATTCCTACTTTGAAGTAAGCAAGTGTGGTAAGTTTAAAAGGTCTTTAATATTGGTGGCAAATTAATACAAATTCAAACATTCCTCCAAACATGATCTTGTGAGCGTAAATTTTCTTTTCAACAATGACTAATTCTTAATATAACATTTATTACATACAATTATAATAAATTATAATGTTTCTATCAGAATTGTTATGAAATTTGAAATACGTTTCGATCGTAATAATAATGTTTTAAATATTGATAGGAAGATTAAATTTCATAAAATATTGTCAAATAATATTGATTTATACTTCATATTTCGTATATAAATTCATTAAAGTGTACGAAATATGTTTTACAAATATATATATATATATATATATATATATATATATATATATGATATATGGCAAACAATAACATAAAATTTACATTTAACATTTCAATACGTCTAAATAGTATATGATATACATTATTTACAAAAATTAATGGTATAGCTTGGGTAGTTATACAGAGTTTAATTAAAATAACGCATGAGAATTTGAAATTTATATGTACACATTGCGACATATTGTTTATCCACTTATTCTAAGACTAATAAAAATTATCTTCTCTGTCTAATAGTGTACTATTGCAGAAATAGTTATTTGAGTTCGTATGACAAAACTAAAGTAATTGTAGCCCGCTAGAGGAGAGAAGCTGCCAAAACTAATTCACACACTTCACTCATGAATGTAGAATATTGTTTAGTTTTGTCAGCAAAGCTGACAGAACTAAGTTAACTTTTGACTGTTGAATTGTTGCAGCTATTTTAGCACATAGTCAATATTTTCAGTAAATCATACATATTATTTTAGAATATTATTAAAATTTATCGTTGAATATCATATCAGCATCATTCTTAATATCACAGAACGCACAAAGAATGTTTAATTTGTTATATTTAATCTAACGTTCCCATGTTATGTATCATGCATATTAATTCGCTTAATAAATTTAAAAATTGTAATATAAACGATAACAATATTTTATTTATATTACTTCCACAATCTATATTACTAACATTTTTTGCATCATGCATAACATTATTTTATTTAAATCTCATTTTGGTTCCGATTACAAGCTCTGACAAAATTAAAGAAATTATTTAATTATTTTTTAAATGTTGTTGTTTAATATATATTAAAGGAAAGAATTCTATGTTTCTCAAGATAGCAAGAAAGATATTTTGAACGCTAGAAAAATTAAATGTAATATAAATGATTTATCCAATAAAATATGTTCTGTTAAAAGGTATATTAAAAGTATATAGTTGTGAATACTTTGTCACATTCGAATTCACGAGTAAATTAATTTTGTAAAAGAAAAATTTGCGAACCATATTCATAGTTAGAATTATGTAAAAAATTGTCAGAATATGTAAAAAATTAACAAACCGATGGTATGATTTCAATAATGTATAAATGTATTACAGGATGACTTAAATATGAAAAATTAACTTCATTAAATGATAATTTAATTAACTTTCATAATATTATATTGCAAATAAGCTCATTTTTAACTTAAAACTGGTATACATTATTATTACATCTACTATGTCGTTATATTTTTATACATATTTTTAGTGTAATATAATTTGCTTCTCTACGGTTTTTTCTTTAATATTAAACAATTTATATACGAATAAAATATAATTCACGGATTTTTTTATTTTGAATTGAGTATTTTAATCATATTAAACTCCATATCAAGCTTAAACATTAAAATATTTAATACAAGATTTTAATCAGATTTCAAAAATAAGTTAGATCAAGATAATTGAATCTATAATAACTATGATCTATATGACACAAATGAAAAACTTCATTTGAACGATTCCTGAAAAATGTTTTCATCAAAAGTCTACTTTTTTCCATAAAAATTATTACTAAAACAACATTAACCACTATAGAGAAATGTTAAACAAAATGGAAAACGAATCGCAATTTATTTCGGAGTAATATTATCTACAAATGCAATCGGCTTACAGTGACATACCGTCATTAATTGAACGTCGATACAACGTCGTTACTAAACAACATCAACCGGCATCGTACCTATTTAATTATAATTTTTGCATTAGCTTTGACAATAGAAGTACCCTTTAATTACTTGGATTATAATTTTATTTGCGCTATAATATATTAAATCGAACTTCATTTTCAATCGTAATTGAAAATACCATCGTTTTCAATCGAAAACAACATAATTGAACAAATTTAACTTCGTATCAAATTTACGTCCAACGCTTTTGCACTTTAATACTTTACGTTAAAGAATTACCGGTTGAATAAAACCGTTTGATAACGTCGCACGAGGGCCATTTGAACGGCCAATGTCAGTTGACGCAAATTTAGCGGTCAGGATAAAGAATGGTCCCGCGTCATTAATAAGACCAAGTTGAAAACTGGCCGGAATGTGCATAACGTTTCTAAACTCGAGTGAGCGGAACTCGCACATTGTATCAGTAGTTTGAATCGAAGCGTGCTATATCGCGAGCATAATTCCACGTACAATAACACCGTTGTACCATGGAAGAACTACACAGCTATTGCAAGAAGGCGGAATTCTGGCCAACAATGAGAGAGGACAAATAGCGATGTAAACGTGCGCGGACCAGCTACATTCGCAAGCCGAAGCTTCGGCGAGCAATCGATGACGTGACCCTGTTATCGAATCGTCGGCGCGTATATATCGACGATATAATATCGATAAGCTCTGTGCAGTCGATTGGCTTGTTTTGCGTATCGCGTTCCGACAATAACGCGCGACGTTTATTATCATCACGCAAAATTAGGTCGCACTCACCCGTTAGCTAATCGTTTCGATGCGGCCGAGGCGCCGAGAAGTCCTCCGATCCTGTAAAACAAACCAAAATTAATGCTTCGTTCGATGAAAATTGGATTCGCCAAATTACAAATCACTAAGCGGGCTTTCGCGAACGGAACGAACTAAGCGAATAAAGCACCACTTTGCGTCACTTTTGCTCCTACGCTGTTGCTTTATTCTCGTCTGAGTGGGTTTATACGCGAACAACCGACATTCATCGAGCGGTCAGATGTTTTCGGTTGCATTTTAATATCATCGCAATTGTTTCAGCGAATCACGGACGCCTGTGGCTTGCAGAATAACTGTTGTTATTGTGTAACTGGGTATGTGGGTTACCCAAAATTTCTAGAACTCAACGTACGAGCGGAGAATAGTGCACGGACGAGAACAAGTTAAATGGAATTACAAGAAATTTTCAAACGAAACTGCTTTTCCGTTCGGCGAATCGGATTAGATTTTTATTTTCGTTTGATGAATGTCGGGCTTCGTGATTTCTCGGCGTAATAATGACTCGGCGCGCGTATTTTGTTCAATATCAAGTACTTTCGGTTCTGCCGAGAATCGCAAACTTTGAAAGTCGGAAGTTATTTTTCTGAGTTTGATTGTTAATACATGATTGTATATAGAATCGGATTAAAAATATTGCAGTTGGGGGTTAATTCATAGCCGAATGCTTAGATTACGAGACTACCGAGTCACGGGTGAATCTAAGATCGTATTTAAATGTCAGTTTATCGTTTTATGTATTTAATTTAATGTTTATACCATATATTTTATAAAGAAAAAACTACTTTTATTTATATGAAATGCAGGTTCACGAGTTGCAATTTTTAATTAAACGTACTAATTAGAATATGTGAACAGTAATGAAATTATTTTGTATTACATTACTTGCAATGCTTTTAGTAAAATTAAAATTTTGATAAGTCGCGACATATGATATCTGAAAAGCGGTTTAATTATTATAATTGCTGAAATTAAAAGACTAAATCAAATGAGTTATATTCTTCGACATTTAAACTGTATACATTTATTGAGTCGTGCACTTTTTATAAAATAACTAAATTAAATATATTTATTAAAAGAAACTACGGAATGGTAATTTTGCAATTGTCAGTTTTCGAATAGAGATCATTATTTTTTATAAATCAATAATTATATTTTTTTTCGTTTCAAGAACGAAAATCACTATTTTTTGAAATATTTAGTTAACGAATGTAATTTAAATGCACTTTGAAAAATTCAAATAGTTGATATAAAAAATTGTAGTTCTTTATATTCAACCGTCTTGCAATCCAACATATATTATATATATAAATAATATACAGCGACTAGGTGAACGCTCATCAGAGTTCTACACTACCCGTTCATTTCGTTTAATGCATTTAAAATTTCATCTACGGATTAGGCCATGCTTGATCATTATGATATGGAAATACTTATATATAAATTATAAAAATCATTATATTTTTTGTATTAATTTATATAATTTTTAATTAAAATTTTTAAATACAATTTATAAATATGAACTTTCCCAAATAAATTCTAATGATATCTTTATTTAATCAATCCTGCTATTTCTTTTTAAGTTTACTTGCTCGTTATCTTCTGTTTGGCTATGAGCCAAAATTACTATTTTTAATATCTTAATTTTTTATAAGATTTGTTCATTTAACATACTTTAAGATCGTATTTAATGTTACAGTCTATTATAATGTCGAACCCATTCATTAATGAGTAAACGATGATCATTTTTAAGATTATTAATCTGAAAATTAAGAACCGAAAATTAAATGTCTAAATCACCAATGTATATTCTAATACAAACAATAATATTGATATTTTGTATTTTCTTTGCTATAAGAATACTTTTTTTGAAATTAAGCGAAAATTCAAATTCTGTATTTACCTATATCTATATAGTCGAAATTTAAAACTGTTTTGAACTTCAAAAATAGTTTCAAATTAGGAGCTAATAGCTCTAAAGCAGGTTCTAATTTAATATATTCAGAGTTTTTAGACCCTGATTTGAACCTCCAAACGTCTAAAATTTTCCGGTTAGTTTCTAAAAGGTTCAAGCAGGTTCAAGCAAATTGAAGGAAATAAAAAGAACTAAGAAAAGAACATTATATAAACAAAATATTATATATATTCATAAAATATAACAAAATGCTAATATTAAAGATGTAGACTAAGATATTTAGTCTACCGACCTTGTTTTGAATCTCTTAGAACTTAAATGAGAAATTTTAGACATTTCGAAGTTCAAATCAGGGTCTTGATTTCGACTCGGGTACAAACTAACACATTGATATGGTTTAAAATATTTTTAAATTATCATTACATGTAAAGATTAATCTGTAATCGATACTTTGAATTTTAGAAAACCAAATTGTAAAAAATTGTTTACCTCGAAGCCATTAACTCGCCATTATCCCTGTATAATAGCGAATAGCCTATCGTAATATTCAGTATTGTGTGTTTACATATTGTAATGCTGAATTTTAAGATCTTAATGATCTATTTTATCTATCTTAATACATATATATAACATTAAAAATAGATACTATTACGATAGTAAAAATAGTAACTTGAAAATATTTTTAAATAAAATTTGCAACTAAAATTGATTTTAGTTATTCTTATTTTAGAATAAGATTTTTAATAAATTATTTCAGATTAAGTTTACTTTCCAAATTGTCAAAAACGGTAGTTATAAAATAAATGAACATGAAAAGTGGGCGTTTCGTTCTAAAACTAAGCTTTGAATTAATCAGGAAGGTTGGGTTAGAGTTCTTATACGCTTAATTATCAATATGTCTCTCTTTCAATATATTATAGACAAAAAATCTCTTACGAGGAAGATTTGTTCATCTAATATAGTTTCTAATAGAATTTGGTAGTTCTAATATCTTTTCTTCTTCCCCGACTTTAGTAAAACAATAATATAAAACTAATGACTGTAGAATTTTTTTTGTGGAGATGTAAACGTCGAATTTGATTTACTTCCTAACATTCTTATATAGTAACCCAAGTAAAAATTGCGTCGAGTTTTTTATGTGAAAATAGTCAGATTTTACTATACTTTGACTAGAGTCTACTCAGAATAACTATCCAGTAACAACGTAGCAACGTCACGCTCTGGAAGCCTAGATTCTAGCTAGTTTTTACGATAGTTAAAAAAGTAAAAGAGTTATTATATATTTATATATATGCACCTACATACAATTATTATTATTTTGAAGACATCTTATTTTCTATTATTCAATCAAATTTCAATTTGAAAATTTTTTTTGTATTATAGTCAAGTTCCTGGGATTTGAACTCCCGCGTCGACTTGAAAGCGTAAACTCTAACCACTGAGCTACCGTCACTTGTAGTACCCAATGACGATATGAACTTCTTAAGGCAAATCATATTACATGTTACATGCTAGTAATTACTTACTAGTTTCTAGCTAAAATGCACAAATTAAATTTGATCTACAAACAGTTTTTCGACTGACAAACTACCTAAAATTATCACGGCATTTACTGGGCAATAATTTGATTGATTTATCTAGACTAGTGAATCTATTAAAAATCTGGCTAGTATCTGATTTAGACTAGGCAAAAACTAGTCTAATTTTTACTTGGGAAAATAATAACCTGAAGATTGTTATTGGGGAGTTTGGAAATTTAAAATACATAGTTAATAAAATATACAGAAGTTTAAAAGTAGGGAAAAAATATTAATCGAATATATTGGTATTGTAAATGAATACAAGTGTCGTATGAGCTTCAATATTACAATATAAATTTTAAGAAATATGCTATTTGACTGATTATAAATATAAATTCCAAGGCATGTGAGTGAGATAAATTCATTTCTGAATGCTTAAATATAAATCACCATAAATAATTTGTAATATAAATTAAACAATATTTCAATTAATATTTAATTATACTTTAAAAAATAAAATTATGCACAATATATACATTTTTATTATAACAAATGCTTAATTCATTTCTTTGATGAAAATACATTAATCGGATTTTTAAAAAGTCACTCTAAAATAGATAGGTATGTTTATCACTATATATATTTATATAGGCCGTATAATTTGCTTGTGCATTTGCATAATCATCAAATTAAATACGTGTTTATATTAAATTATTGAACATTCAAAGAGATTCATTCTCCTAACATAAATATTATAATACCACATTTTTACTATCGCTTAATTCATTACCGTGCTATATTTCCACCTATCGAATAAAAAATTCACATACAATATAAAAATATATATTTCAAGTTCATTAATTTTTTACCTTGAATACCATTTTTATTTCAAAAATCGATAGCAGAATCATACGTTTTTCAATTCGTACGATATTTCTACGCGCGGCATAAATAAAAAAAAAGTGTTCAAATTCTTCAACGATGTTAATCATAAAAAATCTTTTTCATTCATTTTTCAAAACTTTCAATTTAAATCGTGAATTGGACAAAGCAAAAATTTTAAATTTTAATATTTCCGAAAATTCATAGAACAAGGACATAGTGAAAAAACGAAAAAAAAAAAAAAAAACATCGCTTGATGTTGGGTTCGACTGATTCGATTGGGTTCGGTGATCGGTTTAATGGTGATTTTGGGGACAGAAAGTATCATCGTTGATTCAAGTATACATGGTCAATAGGACGCAAACCGATCGCGGTAAGACTGCTGGCGCGAGATTTTCGAAATGGTGTTCGCGTGACCAGGGTGGTGCGGCAACAGTGGGGCGTAGCACACGGGAGAGAGACTCGGTGGATCGATTCAGCCGGCGGAGTCGAGTCGAGACTATGCCATGGCATGGTACACACACGTATACATGCTAGGAGTTCGGCGCGTGTACGCGTAAGTCATGCAAACCATGCAAATTCTGTAAGCGCGTGTTACGAGACGAGGACACGCATTCTACCGCGTGCGTCAGGCCGCGGGATGCAGTTAACCTCGCACTTCTACGCACGCGGAATATGCGGGATTTGACGTTGACTTGCCGCGCGTAGCTGCAGGCGATAGGCACGCGGAGAGTTTAGCACAAATTCCGACGCGTACTTTTGTGGCAAATTATCCGCGACACGTTAATCTTCGCACGCGCAAAGCGTAGGCAAGAAAAGGGTAGAAACGCGCGGAAAAAATAATTAAGCGTCTCGCCCAATGATTCTGAGGTCGAGATGATAACCGATCGAGACGGGCAACTCCTCATGCAATATCCATAATTTGTGAAAACTGCACAGTCAGATCTTACTTTAAATCTATCGTCTAACGTAATGTCCGAATTTTATATTAAGTCTGATATCAAATGTAATAAGGAATCGAAGACTCGATTTCGTAAAGGAAATTTAACTCGCAACTCATGTGAAGTTTCAGGTTAAATTTAATTTACATCTAGTAATAATTATTAGTAATTTGTAATTGTAAAATAGTAAAATTAACAACGGTAAACACCAATTTACTTATTATATTCTATGTTGGTAATGCTTTAAGCACGGTTTTATCAATTTGCTTCCCGAGGTTATATTGTGTATGATAGTTGGGCACGTTTTAAGTACAAAGTTTATAATAAATGTTTGACGTTTAAAACCCATTCGTGAGTCTTTTAAAAATTAAGTTTATGTTTGAAACACTTCTTAGAGTAGGAAAAATTGTTTAAGGACTAACATTTTTTGTATTTAACGTCCACCATGTAATTTACACTTAATATAAAATTACTTCATTTTTATGGATGATTTGTTGCGGTCATTCGTAAAGATATCATTATTGCTTTCAACCTTACGGTACAAGTAAATAAATTATTTTACGTGATTCATTCTTATTCCGATCTTGGTAGACTTTGATGACGGTTACGGAGCGTTTCAATAGTCTGTTGAAATGTTTCATACAGTCGACGGTTCATTTAAGACGGAAACACGAAAGCATTTTTTGTACCATTTATTATCAGCATTTTTATCAGTTTCTTACCGATGCGAAGTTATTGAATTTCTATAACTTTGCTATAACCAATTCGCATTAGTTTCGCTTGACAATATGAGAGTAAAATTTCCATTATTTAATATATAACCTTATAAATGTATAATCATATAATTGATATCGGATATTATGTTTTATTTAGATATGTATCAAATATGAAAAATATTACCTTTTGTATTTGCCAATGAATTGCCATTCAATTTTTAAACTGGATTGATTCAACCTACATTTCTAATTAATAAATGAGCACAAAATAACAAAATTTCGTTTCAGAACAAAATAATAAATAATTATACAAATAATGAATGTTTTATGGGAGGGTAATAATAATAATAATTAGTACATGCTATAAATTAGTAACTTTGCAGATTTTTGTAATATTGTGTTTACCTAATAAACTCGATAAGTCAAGAACCGGATAGATATTTTTAAATATCATATATAGATGTAATTTTATATACTGACATTTTATATCGTAGACACATGCTATGCAATGAAAAGAGATATTTGTGTAATCCATTATATACATAATAATGAAATGATCTCTTAAAGATTAGATAAAAATTGTATTACATAATATTGCTTTTGTTATTATTTTTTTGTTCTTTATGTTGATACTATTTATTTTCTAATCCAATATTGTTATATCGTAATATTTTATCACATATAACTTTTTTTAAACTTTATTAATAAATTGCTAAAGGTTGTACTGCTATATATTAAATATAATTTTTGTAACTAAGTAATACATTTCTACTTAATAATCAAGCTATTCATTGTAGTCTAATAAGTTTGATGTAAAATTAAAACTCATGAATAAAATTCTTATATTTGTTGACTTTACGGAATTGAGGCTCAATGGTCCAAATATGTGTATCTCTAATATGAGTCATTTATGTTAATAACGGCAAGCTTTTATTCTTATTAATTGTTTCATATATAGCAATGATACGTTTTATAAGAGACATACTTTAAATAGGCTTTTCATTACAACGACAACCACAGGTACATAATCAATGTAAAATTCCAAACTTAAAAAAGAAATGTTAATGAACTATTATTTCATTGCTGAACTTCATCAGCCCTACGTTATTATTAATATAATGAAAGATATTTCAAATAGTTGCATTATACCTACAAAAAAATAATATAATCGAAGGATAGTTTACTCGTTAATATATATATTTTGAAATATATTATAAATTGTTATTCTATTAGTAATAACTTTAAATAATATAAGGAATTTCGTTATATAGGTTAATAAATCCTACAATTGTGATAGAATATAGTAAATTTTACAACAGATTTGTTGACTATATAAGAATATTTTCCATACTCCAAAAATTTACGTAAATTAACCTTCAATAGACATATCTATATGTGTAAATATTGTATTTTGACTGACAAATATGATTTCCGTTTCTATATTATACTTTCTGATTTTGTATTCTATAGTCAATTTTTGCATCGTCATAACATTTTATAATACTAAATGAAGTTATGTTTGTAACACATGCTATGTATATACATACTGCATTTGTATACAATGTTCATTGAATGTATTACGAATATATGAACGTTCCTTGTCAATAATTCCATACGTAATAATGTTATATATATTTAAAAATCAGGTACGTAATTGATATAAAATTCAAATAAATATAACATTATTCAATTAAATTGATTATATTTAATAAATTCGATATAAATTTTAACAATAAGTTTTTAACAAAAGAGTAGTTTGAATACTATAATATACATCATTTTTCTAGAAAAGATGTTAATCAATATTATTAATTCACAGTTAAAAAAGTGTGTAATAAAATTACTATACTTTATGAGAATGTGATTACAAAAGTCATGCATCAGCAGCATTCGTAAACAATATATATACTTATTTATCGTTTTATTTGACTCATTATGTCATTCGGTTTAAAGACATGACCATATAAGTATAGTAATAATAATCACAGAGAAATATTATTATTGTTTAAAAATCATTAATATACGATAGAAACTATTATAAGAGTATTAAACTAACTTTCTCAGACATTATGGTAAAATAATTATTACAATATATAAACGTTATGAACATGCAACCTAAAAAGTCATGAAGATTAGTTGAATGCTTTGTCTTTTTTTTAATAGTTAGCACAATATTTGCTACTAAATATTACAATTATCGAAAGTATATACATTTTACATACAGACGTACTCTCTAAAAATGAATGAGTGAATATTC